>PVJX010020642.1:0-33081 GCA_004027295.1 Dolichotis patagonum | reverse complement strand
TTTCTTTAGGCTTGGGAGACTACCTTTTTTCACACTGCATACTCTGCTAGGCAACCTCCTGTGGTCTTTTAAACTCAGCTACTGTTCCCTGGTAGGCCAACAGCAACCTGGGGTCCTTGTCTGTCCTGGAGACCCCAATTCTATATGTAGTTTTCTTCCCATATATATTCACCCAGATAAACACAGACTTCAACCTCAGCGTATACAAAGCAAACTCTTTCCCCAAATGCGCTCTGTCTCCATTATTTTTCTCAATTATAGCATCTCTTGTCTACCAAAGTTTTGGTTCTTTAAGTTTCTATCAGATTACATTGCTCCTGACTTAAGTATCCCTCAAGGGTGTTCTCTTTTACCCTTTTACCCCATCTTGCCATAGGCATTTCTTAGGCTAATTCAGGCACACTGGTTCCTGTCTCTGTGTACCCTCTTCTTAATCCTCCAAACTCGTTCTCTGTTTGTGCTTTGAAAACACGAACCTGAAAAGACCATGCCCCAGAGTTTAAACAGCTTATACCTGTGTTTGCCAAAGAACACAGTCTGAAGAGACCAAGCCATTGCATTTAAGGCCTCCCCCCAACTTGTGCACCAGCCTCATTTCCTGTGCAGCCCTCCGGTGCTGCATCTCTTCTGCACACCAACCCCCTCACACCTTAAGGTCCCCTAGTCACCTTCCCAACTTCAGTTGTCCTCTAGTGTCTAACTTTGGCCTGGAATAAGCTTCTTCTTATCTCTGCTTATCCAGATTCTGTTCTGTCAGGAGCTCTCTGTGGGCCTCAGGCCTCAGGAGAGCGCAGGTCACAGCAGGCATGGTTTCTCCTGAGCTTCTGCAGCCCTTTCTTCCCATGGCCAGTCTCACAGGCCCTGGTAACCCTGGAAATGGTGTTGTTAGAATCCCAGTGAGACCGGCAGGTCCCAGAAAGCTGCAAAGACAACTTACATGGTCTTTACCCAGTACTTCCAGCTCCTGTGAGTCCCTGCTGAACGCTGGAATACATGTCTGCTCTCGTTTCTCAACAATTTGTTAGGAAATTGAAATGAGAAGGCATTTACGAAAGTGCAATATACACCAGTGATGCTGAACCTTTTAGAAGACAGTGGCCAAACTGCAACTCAAAACTAACATATTTATAGAAAAGAGGCAACACTGCAACTAAACCCGAATACTGAGGCTTTAGTTTAGAAAACAAAACAATTAGTACATTAAAACATCTTGTTTCTTAAAAGAAAAGCAAATAACATGCATGCCAGAGTTTTGCCACCAGCAGTATAAACTGCGGTGTAATCAAAGTATGTGATGACTGTTTACATTCTTAAAAATTTCTTACAGTAAAAGATCCATTGGCATCAGTCCCCTCAGAATATCACCCCTCACTTGGAACACACTAATCCCATGGTTCTTGCCACATTCTGAAGCAGTTCTTTTGCTGTCTTTTTGTCCTGAATCCATTCAAAATGTTTAGAGCATTCCATCAAATGACATTACTGTGTGTGGTCATCCACTTTATTCACGAGATCGATCCCTGTGAATACCAGCTCTTCAGAGTCAAAATGATCCTGAAAGACTGAGGTATTCGGACTGATTCAGGACATCAAGGGAGCTATGACAGCACAAATAGACACTCATGAAGGAGGACTTCCAGAACTGCTGCAGGAAGTGACTAGAATGGTGGCTAAGTTTGTTTGAATTGAGGGAGGAATGCTTCCGGGGATTAATGGTAGCGTTGTTCACTGTACTAATTTTTTAAATTTAAACTTTCACCTCATACAAATCCCAAAACTAAGTTTTCTGAACTGTCTTTTCTTCTGGACTCAAATGACACCAGCTCTGGGTAAACTGAAGACATAGGTCCCCTCCAAGTTGTTAAGATTTCCTCTTAACTACCCAAACCTTTTTAAAATGACTTGGAGCAAAAGGAAGGAATTATCTGTTTAAACTGTTTCCATTGGGTGCTCCTTTTGTGCAAATGGTGTTTAAGTAAACATTTAAATAAATTCTCATGTGCTGTTTCAAAATTATATAAATAACCGAGATAAAACATTTAGCTAGCAAGAACAGAAAACACAGAATCAAATAGCTTTCGAATAGCATATAGACATATTTTTGTAGACAAATGTGGCATCTATAAGGGCAAGTTCTAATGCCAGGATCAGGGGAGGCTGGCCACTAAATACCAGGCGGGATCCCAGGGCTGCCCAGGAGCCTAGCCTGCTGGGCAGAGATGGAGAGGTCCACTGTGGAGCTATTTCTGCGCAGCGAAGCTGCAGCGGGTACTGGCGTCCTCAGCACATTGCTACAGTCGAGGTTGTCAGATTTACTCAATACATACGGGCTGCTCAAACACTCAGGAATATGCTCACATTAAAATATTACTTGACTTTGTTTTGTTTTGTTTTGTTTTGTTGTCTTTTTGAGACAGGGTCTTGCTATTCAGTTCAGGCTGACCTCAAACTTACAAGGATCCTTCTGCCTCAGTCTCCCAAGTCCTGGGATTACAGGTGTGCACCACCATGCCTGGCAGTTACTTGTTGTCTATCTGAGATTTCAATTTAATGCAACATCCTATATTTTATCTGGAAGGCCAAATACAACCCAAGTGATTTTAATGAATTTAAATCAGCTATTAGTTGACAGAATGAGGCTCTGGGGTACTTTGGAGAAAAAATTGATCAAAAATTCCCTTGAGCTTTCTTGCTATAAATGAGTTTAATTCACCAGGTAACTGGTGGTAGATTGCCATCTAGTGGAAAGAAAATTTGTATTAGAGTTAAAAATTAAGGGAATAGACCCAGCACAGCAACCACCGTACCCTGAAGTTTGCAAGAAGAAGATTCTGCTCTGGTCAGCTAAGTTTGCTCTATTAGAAAGGGATGGCTGGGTAGAAGTGAAGTCGGAATGAGGCTGAGACGTGTTTACCCAGAGGTCTCAGTGGAGGTGTGGCTGGATCAAGACTCCCCAGCACCCAGAAACTTTGCTCCTCTTCAGGCAAGGCCCAAAGTAAAGCTGGGGCTCTTTGTAAGAAATGCAGGGTCCTTCCAAATGAGGGTGGCTCAGAGGGATCAGGGACTATCAAAAATGAAATCCTACAGAGCTAATTACTAACAAGTAACTAACTAGTAACTAAGTAACAAATAACTTAGTAACAAATAACTAAGGAAGCTATCTTGTTCAGGAAGGAACAATATAGCAACACAGATAAGCTCAGGATATAAAAGTTAAAAAGATCCCCATATCATAATGACAGGGAGAGTATCTCCAAGTATGAAGCCCAGAAAATACTGTAGAGATCAAAACCATCAATAACACAGGGATGGGCTCTGAATGTGTATCCCAGTGTTCAAGTGTTAGAAATTTAATCCCCAGGACAATAGAGTTTGCAGTTTTGAGAGTTAATGAGGCCTTTGAGAAGTAAATGGGTTACTGTTGTTGTGGCAGCCCAGGTTTGTTATAAACGCAAGTTCATTTCTCTCCTGCTCTGTCCCTCCAGGGCTTCTGCCACATCTCCAGATACCTGTAGTCCCTTGATATCAGACTGCCCAGTCCCCAAAGATGTGAGCCCCTACATTCCTGCTCATTTTAAATCACATGGTCTATGGTATTCTCTCATAGCAGTATAAGGTGCACAGACAACTAGCAATTATAATAATGAAACCAAGCTGAAAAAGGAAGGAACAGGAGAAAAGAAGTGTACATATAATACAGATAAGGCAAAGCCACTTAATTCTTACTTCAGACTGTATGCCCAGAGGGAAAAAAATATTCTAGAAGCTAAATTAATAAGACAGACTTAAAAACCAAACCAGAGATGTATGGCTACTTTAAATGATTCTGGTCGTCCTCGACCCCCCCCCACCCTGTGCAGAACAGCACAAGATCTCTAGCACTTAATAGAAACAAATATCTTATTTTTCAAAGAGATAACTTTTACAAACTACAAGGAAGTAAATTTACTATGAAATTTCCCTAGGTTTCTATAAGAGATTATTGAAAGGTGCTTATAAATATTTAGGAAAAAAAAATCCAGATAAAAGAAAATAGCTATTCCCTAAATATATGCCACCTCAAACTAATCTCATTTGTTACATGGTTAGGTTGATAAGAATGTTAAATTATCCAGTTGCTCTACAGAAAATATATTTTGACACTGTGGAATCATACAATAGCATTTTCCACCAGAAAATGTTTGTGGATAATACAGTTAAGAAAGCATTGTAGCTAGTTTAAGTCACTACATGAAGTGTTCATTGATGGAATGTTTCAAGGACAAATGCCTAAATAACTTGTATATACCTATACCATTTACTGATTTATCAATTATTTCATTATAAAATATATGAAACTTACTGATCAAATCTGCAGGAGGTAGACCTAAGTTGCAAAAATCGGTAATGTTATACCAGGATTCTGAAACATTTCAAAAGCTCAAAAAAGCTAAAATTAACCAAATGAAACTGAGCAAATAGCATAAATCTTTGTATATTTAGACTCAAAATGTTAATTCTCAAAGTATGAAATGATAATGAACTGGCTTTCAAATAACATCTATTTAAATGATCTAGAGGCCATAACCAAAAATGAGTTTTGGACAAAGAACATAAATTGCAAAACAAAGCAAAACAAAACAAAACAAAAACTCCTGACACTAGTTTATTTGAAAGTTTTAATAGATGCAACATTGGCAGAGTATCCTATTTTGTGAAAGTGATAATCTCACTGCTTATGCAACTGACCAGACCATGCTAGAGCTAGCACTCAGTTCTGACACCACGCCTAGGAGGACGCTGCTAAACTACTCTCATTTGCTAAGAGACATACAGGGTGGCAAAGAAGTTGGAAACCAGACCACATGTGGGCTGAGGAAAGTAGCCCCTACTATTTGCCTGTGAAACACAAGACAGGCATGAAATACAGGTTTTGCAACATCAGATTTATTCTTTGGAGCATTTAGAACACAAAACCCTGGTCAACTAAGATGGATTTGACTGCCTAGTAAAGGGAAGAACTTTATTATAAACTCATTCAAAAACTTTGTGGGTGCTTATGTAAGAGAGTTAGGCCCCTCCACCCCAGTGAAAATACAGAAGTTTACACACCATGGATGGTGGTAGCGGGGTTCTTACATGTCAGCAGCTTGGTTCCTGAAACCCTCCCACCAGGTGTAACACTGATTTTTAATTTTGAACTCATTTTGTGTTTGCTTTGCATTATAAATGTATATTTGCAATAGATAATAATTTATATATATAAAACATCTTGGTCATTTTCACTCCCACCACCCTGCCCCACCATCTCCCCATTTGCTCAGATCCCCTTCCCATTTCCACAATGATAATCTCTCTTGTTTCCTACAATCTCTCTTTAATCTGTTCTTCAAATCATATTTTGGGTTTCTCATATAAGAGAAACCATGAAATAACCTATGTCTGATTTATTTCACTTAGCATCATGGTCTCCAGATCCACCCATGTAACTGTAAATGACTTAAATTAATCCGTCTTTACAGCTGAGTAGTGTTTCATTGTGTCTCTATAACCCACATTTTCTCCATCCATTAATCTGTTGATAGGGATCTAGGCTGTTCCCATACTTGAGCTTTGGTGAACTGTGTTGCTAAACATGGGGGTGCATGTGTCATTGCAACGTGACGACTTTGACTCTTTCAGGAGGATACCAGAAGAAGCATAGCTGGATCAAACGGAATTTGAGGAATCTCTGTTCTGACCTCCATAGTGACTGTACTAGTTTCTATTCCCACCAACACTAGGGAGGGGTTTCTTCTTTCCCCTGTAGCCTCCTTGGCTTTAGTTGCATCCGTGCTGATAGCCATTCTTACGAGAATAAGAGGGAAACTCAATACTGTTTTGATTTACATTTCTGTAGTGACCAAAGATACTGAAAGTTTTTTCCTGCATTTACTGTCCATTTTGTATTTTAGTGTGTACGTCTGTCTTACTTTTTACTCATCGCTGAGACAAAATACCTGATGCCCCAAGCTGGGAAAGGAAAGGTTTATTTCTTACAGTTTTTGAAGGTTTCAGGCCATACTCAGTTGGCTCCAAGGCAGGGTGGCATGGCAGGGCCGCAGTTCATGGCGGCTGCAAGCAGCAAGGTGGAAACCAGCAAGAGAGACACACACACACACACACACACACACACACACACGCCTTCTTCCAGCCATTACATTGTGTGATGGCTCCACCCCTAGGCCAGTGTAGCATTCACACCCCAATCCAAGCACTAGACAATGAACCAATCACAAATGCACAATGCAAATGCATGAGATCTGGGGGCCACCAACATAAACCATGACAATGTCTAACCCCCAAATTAAGGGTATGGAAAACTTACTACTTGTCTTAGTTACTTTCTACTCATCGCTAAGACAAAATACCTGATGCCCCAAGCTGGGAAAGGAAAGGTTTATTTCTTACAGTTTTGGAGGTTTCAGTCCATACTCAGCTGGCTCCAAGGCAGGGTGGCATGGTGGGCCACAGTTCATGACAGCTGCAAACCGCAAGGCCGCAAGAGAGAGACACCCCTTCTTCCTGCCATTACATCACATCCTGGCTCCACCCCCTGGGAGGGTGTAGCACTGATACCACCAAGCCAAGCGCTAGACAATGAACCAATCACAAATGCACAATGCAAATACATGAGGCCTGGGGGCCACCGACATAATACTATTATAATCCTTGAGTGGCAGTATAAAATGATGATTAGAATAGAATAGAGATACTAAACACTGATGGTGAGACTTACAGAGTCATCAGTAAATATAGTGAGTTGGCTCCAGGATTCCTATGGGTACCAAAGTCTATGCATGTGGGCCTCCTTTATATAAAATGGCATACTATTTGTGTATTTGCATGTAACCTATGTGCTTCTGTATATCGTTTACATTACATAGCACTTATCCTAACAAACAATTTAAGTAAATAATTCCTATGATTTAGGAATCAGCAAGAAAATGTGTATGTTCATTGTGTATATGTAGACACACTTGTTTACTGAATACTTTTGATTCAGTTAGTAGAATCTGTGTATATACAACCGATCATTACAAAGAACCTACTATATGGAGAAAAGGACATGAATATTTATGTAAGTAGTTTCTTACTCATTTGAGAATTTTTTCCTTTTCTTTTATTATAGACTTTGACCCAAGAATTACTGAGGTATATGAGTTAATTATTTCTTAGAAGTTTTTATGTATATTTTCCAATAATCACACAATTGTCTGGAGGTCCAGAATGACACTCTATGTCCACAAACACTATCCTGAAGGTATAGTGAAATGATTTGAATCTACAGCCCTCAAATTCTCACTACAGTAAGTCCACAACTTTTGAAAGAGTTCCATTCCAAGAAAAGTTGGTTTGTTTGAAAGTCCAACAAAGAGTCTTATATACCTTTGACCAGATATACAAAATAAAGCATAAAAAAGCACACGCAGATACTGTATACTATTACTCTATACAGTAACTGCACACATCAGCACAATTAAGGTGTCTGGCAGACATTTGAGCTACTTTCACAGTATGTTCACATCTACAGATGTTCCGAGTGTGAGGTCTGTTAGTATCTATGAAAGTTTGCAATTCAAAAGTTTTTAAGTTGGGTACTGCATGTGGATACTGTAGGGCTATAGACATGGGGTACAGTGTGTAACCCCACATGTCTAGACTCTAAGGAAGCATTCCTCATCACGTTTACACTCATTCCCTCCGCTTCTCACACCTCAACCTCTACCAAATCTCCTTAGATTCACTACCAACCCCATAGGGTAACCATAAACGGACAAAAGTAGCCACCTACAGTTCATGGGTAAAAATCCACTAAGAACAATGATCATGTCAGGTGACTTCTCAAGATGGCTAACACTGTGCCATTTGGTGCCTCAGCAAGCTGGGATAGAGGAGACAGTAAAGACCTTGGATTCTTTATCCCAACCCAGCGAAGTCTGTGTAAACAGTTCTGGGACACTGAGGCACCACCCCATGAGAGAAGAATTTGCACTTGCTATCTTTGGGTCACCGTTACCCCTCGCTCCTTCTATCTTCCCCTCCCCATTATAAAAGGAACTTTGTGGAGAGAATATTTGACCTCCAATGGCCTCAGCATCTCCCTTGCCATGCTGGCTACACAGGACCCAAATTTCAGGGGGTTTGGGAATCGAAAGCAGCTTAATGGCAGGACTGAAAGGAAAGTTCATAATTCCCAGTTCTTCCTTTCGGGGCAAGAAGATCTAGGACAATTGTAGGCTGTGTGTCATGATGCCCAGTAGGGACCTCTCCTGAGGAATTCATCCAACAACTGACCAGCTGAAGGGCAAAAAACAGAGCTCTTCGTCAGCTGGTGGCAGGGGTGAGACACACCCACACATACGAAAAGTGCAGTGCTAGACTGGTTTATTGCATACAGTGGACACACTAGCTCAGTGTCTACCAAGAAAAAGAAACAACGAAAACTGCTAACACCATTCCATAGTAATGACGGCTTTCCTTTTTTCAGGACCAGCCACACAGGCATGGGATGAAGGGTGGGGCCACAGCTCTTCCTTTTCCAGCCAGTGTCCAGCAGACAATCAGGTAGGTGTTGACCTCGTCAATAGTTCACTGTCTTCCCAGCCTTCCAATCACACTCCTCTGCCTGGTGCCCCACTCAGTGCCCCCACTGACTTTCTCATCACTCTTTGGCACCCAGTGAGGGCACTTGGGTATTCTTATCTTCCTCTCTAACCCCTACTGGGACCTTGGCTTGCTCCAGGGAAGAGGCAGCCTGCTCCTCTTGCACCTTGCTGGGTAGGGGCCCAGGTGCTGGTCTGGCCCCTTCTGGCAGCTGGGCAAATCCTGGTGAAGGTTGCCTGCTTGTAGCCTGGGTGCAGGGAGGTGCAAATAGATCAGAGAAGTAGCTGTCTACCGCTGCGGGGTGCCCCGGAGCCTGTGTGCAGAATGGACCAGGGAAGGGTAGTTCAGGCAAATAGGGGTCACTCCAAGGGACAGTGCCTGTAGAGTCAAAGGGTAGCAGAGTTACTGGACTGAGTATTGGACATCATTCAGTGTGTTCTGGAAAACAGTGCCCTCATCCCTGTTCAAGGGACCATAGCTCAAGGACCTAGTGCAAGTCCTGGCATCCAGGTTCTGTAGTCTGGTATCACAGACCCAGACTGGATCAGAGGTCAGTCAGGCACTGACGTCTCATGTAGACGGTTAGGAGGCTGGAAACCACCTGGACCTGTCTTCCATCCCTTCCTGCTAGAATTTCGTCTCAATGAGATAGACGCATTGGAATTTCAGAAGTCCAAGTGACCCGGCAGAATACTAATAAATGTTGCTATCTATTGTGACAAGTATTCTTACTCATCAAATCCTTCATTGGTATTTGGACTCTTAGTTTCATTTCTTACTCTGACATTGAGACTCAAGAGAACTATCATTGGCTTAGCTGGACCAAGCAGCAGACCCCATGAAATGGATTTACTCACCACCCATGCCTTGCCTCAGTCTACCCTCCACAGTGTGAGGCTCTCTGCCCCCTCACACCTTCCTTAGTCCCAGGGGGGACTTTCTCTCCAGCCCCACTCACCCATATTCCCAGCAGGTGGCTGCAGAAGGATCTGCTCCGAGGGGGGACCTGGGCCGTAGTTCTGCAGCGTACCCCCCATAGAGCCACAAGGAAATGAAAAGAGGGTATCTTCTGGTGGTGGAAATGACAGTGAACCCGGCATGGGGAAGGGCAAGGGTGGCAGGTATGGCAGCTGGGGCTGGGGGGCTTGGAATAGCTGGGTTGGTGGAGCCTGGGAGAACTGGTGGCTTGGCTGATATTCCTGGCTCTCCAGGTCTTCCAAGTACGATAAGGTGGATGGTGGGGTGGTGCTATGGGGGACAAGGGAGGATTCAGAGAGGCGCTGAGGTGGCCTCCCTATTCCCTCTTCCCTGCCCCATTTTGGTGGAGACCCCAGCATGCAATACTACCCCCTCCCAAGGTGACCCAGGTCACTTCCTTTGTCAGGTCCCATACCTTGTCCCCCAGGGCCCACAGGGGCCATCCTTGTGGCTTTGGTGACTGGCAGGAGCATCCATCAGCAGAGGTATCCCTTGTGGGGTGTGGACAGGGCCCAGGGGAAAAGGAAGGTTGGTCCTTTGCAGAGGTGGGGGGCTGAAGAGCGGTGGAGTCACCACTACCTGTTTAGCACCCTCGGTCTGTTGGGTGAGGGCCAAAGTCTGGTCTTCAGTCAGCAGCATGGAAGGCTCTAGAAGGCAAAGAGGGACCCCAATGTGAGAAGATGGGATTCAGCCCAGGGATGCAGAGGGTCTACCTATGCAATGCCCAGGTGGCTGTCAGTGGGCCCCTGACTTCCCAACCCCTGAGAACTCCCATGTACCCCTGCCTCTACCAAGCAGGGACCCTCTGTCACCTCTGCGTTTATCGCTCTTAAGTCCTCCCAGCAAGCCCTCGGAAGGAGCAAGCTCACCTGGAAAAGTATCCAGAGGGGGCTCTAGGGGGAAGGGACCAGGCTCTGGGTCCATGGGAACAGCCGGTGGGGGCTCAGCTGTGGCGCTGGAGGCAGAAAAAAGAGACTTCAGCTTTGCCAGCATCTGGATGGATACCACAGCCTCAGTGCGGGGAAGGGACACAGGCCTCTGAAACTGGCTTCTAACAGGGCAGTTGCAGCTTCCTAGCCACATTCCACTCAAACCCTCTACATACCAACTAGTGCCAACTAGTGTCAGCCTCCAGTTCTCTCTTCTTCAGGACCTGAGGGTCCTCTCAGGAATTGGGTTGCCTGCCGGGGAGGCAGGGGGCAGGAAGAGGACAGACACTTACCTGCCCTGACTGCTAGTACGGGCGGCAGCACTGTCCTGCTTTTCTTTGCCATTCAGTTTCTCCAGTTTACGCCATTTTGCCCGGCGATTCTGGAACCACACCTGCAGGGAAAAGGTATCTGAACTGGACAGGCCTAAGGCTTGAGTCCTGGCTGTCATGTGATGAGCGGCATGACAGGGACGTAACTTTCCCACTGTTTTCAGATGCCTGTCTGCCGGCATGGTTTTATACGAAGGCCATTATGGCCTCTCTTCGAGCTGCCTGAGGCTGGTATCACTGGGAAAACAGGCAGAATATAGCCACACTGGAGACCTGGCCTTAGCACCCATGTGGTTGGCAATGCAGTGTGCTTCCTGCCCTCTCGAGTGTGCTCTGGGCCACCCCTGCTGACCGCTTAGCCAGCCCCTTTTACCATGATGCGCTGGGGGTTGACCCCCACCATCTGGGCAATCTCCCGACGCTTGTCACTGTCAGGATAGTGATCTTGTTGAAAAACCCGCTCTAGCTCCTCCAGTTGGTCTGGAAAAAGCACACGGGATGTTAAACAGTTTCACGGCAAGAAAAGAGAATGAGACACCTACCAAGGGCCCATGTGTCTCTTGCAGACAGGATCACCATCTTTAGCCCCAAAGCGTTGTACCTAAGCTCCCCATTGGGCCAGGCTTTCTCTCCCTCTTGGGCACTGTCCAGAGACCTGTGTGGCTTTCCTTTCCATACTTCCATCAGGGTCCCAAGCTTTCACGTCTTTTCTTTTTTGTGGTACCAGGAATTGAACCTAGGGCTTTCCCAAAGGGCTCCATTCCTAACACTTTCTATTTTGAAACAGGGTCTTGCTAAATCACTAACTGCCCAGGATGGGTTTGAACTTGTCGTCTTCCTGCCTTCTCTAGAGTGCTGGGATTACAGACATGCACCACCACCCCTGGCTCCAACCTCACTCTCTGATGTGACAACACAGCTTTGCGCTTGGTGCCAAGAAAGGGATCCAGAGCAAAGTGACATCTCCCTCCTGAGATGACATTCTCTTCCCACCTCCAACCCCTTCCGAGGAGGTCACGTGATTTCTCAGTTATAAGCACTTACCTGAGCGGTACAAGGTTCGAGTCTTCTTCCTGACTTGGCAGGTTGTTTCCGGGGGCCCCTTCTTCTGCTCTGTGTTTTGGCTGTTCTGGGCCAGTGTGCTGAGCAGGTTGGCCAGGTGGCAGGGGCCCCGGCCTGACCCACAAGGCACTGGGTTGTGCTTGACCCGGGTTGAGTGACTGATACTTGGAGATGATACAGATCCCAGACCCAGGACACTGGGCCTCTTCTGCTTACCAGGGGCTGGCGAATTGGCCCGTTTCCCTGACCTGGACTCTGCTTGAGGCTGGAGTTTGGATGAGGCTGGTGCTCTGTCCTTGGGGGAAGGCCTAGAGCTGGGGGCCTGGCGCCCCCTGCAGACATGAGCCTCAGCTAGCTCTCCAGATGCCTCATGCTGTGGTTTCTCTCCAGAGAGGCTGTAAGGCAGTGGCGTCTCCTTTCTCTGGGCATCTTGATTGTGGGTGGCTGAGCCCTGCTGCTGTTCCTCCTCCTCCTCCAGCCTGACAACCAGGGTCAGGCCTTCAGCTTCCTGGCCTGCAGGAGCAGCACAAGGCCTCAGTGAAGGAAGAAAGAGACCTTGCTGGAAGGAAGCACTGCTTCCTGGCCTACAAGGGCTCTGGCATTGGGTCCTCAGCTTTCTTTTGCCTATCTGTCAAATGGGTTTATAATTCCCGACTTCCCTTCCCAGCTCCTGAGTTGGCAGGATCAAATTAGATAATCCAGGTGCTTTGCAAAATATAACAAACATGTACAACTTGGAGGGGTACTTAGCCCCCGGTAGGAGAGCAGTCCGGTGTTCCCCCAGACACCCAGGCTGCATGTCTGATACACAGATGCTTCTAAGAGACAATTTTGGGATTGGGTGGACAGGAAAACGAGAAGCAGATTGACTGGGGTGCCACTTGACGTCAGTCTGCTCTGGTCCTGCTTCATGGAGAAGGCAGAGGAGGGGACTTGGATGGTGACAGGGTGACAGAGAAGAACACCCTCACCTCCCCAGCCCTCACCTGTCCCTGCCTTCCTCCCTCAACTCGATAGCTGCTCTATCCCCTCCCCCATGCCAGTTTCCTCCCCTCGCAAGAATGAGGGGCCCATCTGGACCTGTGCCAGCCATCACTCACTCATCCCTAAAGCTGCCTTCCTTCCTGGGGGGTGACTGATTCATTGAGCACTTACCAGGTTAGGGCACCGTGCTGAGTTAGCACCTTCTAAAGATTAGTGCAGTAGGCCCACACTTAATTCCTGGGAGGAAGCACTCCTCCCAGAGGAAGCAAGAAAGATTAGCAAGGTGAGTGATCTGCTGGGGCACACCCTTCTTCCCAGGGTCACCCCACACTGCTCTGTCCCTCCAGGCTCACTCAAGACCGGACAGCCTCAGCCCAGACCCCATTTCCGATCGGGGAATTTATACATGGGCACTAAGCGGAGGCTGAGAGGCCTTGTGATTTCAGTGGAAGCCTGATGTCATGTCCGGTTTTAAGAAATAACTTTCTACCCAGGTATAAAGCAATCCTTTGGTGTTACCAACTTATTTCCTATGGCATACAGGAGACCCAGTTTGCAGGACCGGGCTGGGGCAGGCACGGGGGAGTGGGCACTCTCTTCAGGAAGGGTGTGAGGGACAAATTTGCTAAATAGCATTTTAGGAGTGCCTGGTACAGTAAAGTAGGTGCTCAGTAAACGCAGTCTTTGTGGAAGTGAGCCTCCCTAGTCAGAAATGGTGACAGGTGCCAGAATTTAGTCCAGAAGGCTCCTGGGGCTGCAGGCCCAGTGTCTCCCGCCCACTGATTCTACCGTTAGGGTATCTAAATCCCAAAGAGGAGAGACCAACGGCCCCCGGGCCTCCCCAGGCTCCTAAGTCCTCTGAGCCCGGCAGACTTGAGGCCTCCCAGCGGGAACCCCGGCGAGCTCACCCCTCATTCTGCGCAGGGACCCCTCGTGGCCTCCATGCAGCGACTCCACACCGCCTTCCCCGGGCACAGGCGCGGCCTAATGAAGCCTCGCGGGCAGGCGGGCAGGTGCACAGCCCTGGAGCCAAACCCGGGCCGCGCCGCTCTCCCCACCCCCGGGCGCGGCCCACCCGGGCACTGCGGGCCTTGCAGCAGCTGCGGGCTGGGGGTGGGGGTGTCGGGCCGGGCAGCCCCCTCCTCCCCAGCCCGCCTGTGGATGCAGGTGTGGGAGGCCGGGCGGGGCTGGAGCCCAGAGGTGTGCTGGAGGGGAGGGCCAGAGTGCGGGGTGCAGAGGTGTGTGGAGGCCAGGCACAGTCCTGGGCTCGCCTCCCACCGCGCTTGGCCTGGGACTTGGACCTCAGCCCTGCCTGACGAGACCAGGAGGAGAGGACTCTGGAGCCACTTATCCAGGGCGCCCCCAAATGCTTAGATGTCCCCTGGGCTCTCCCCAAGCCTCGGGATTAATGAGCCCCCAAGTCGCGGTACAGATTTGAAGGTCCCTGGTGACCACAGCCCGAGTTCCAGGAGCCCTGGCTGAAGCAGGGGTCCCGCCTTGCACACCTCTGCAGTCCGCGCAGGAATCTCCAAAGTAAACAAGCCACTGGGTCAAGTCCCCACCGTCCCAGCCCTTGGTAGCTCAGTCTTCTCTGGGAAGCAAGGACTCTTTCAGGGATCTTACACTGGTGAGTCATTGGGATTCCTAGATTTTGGAGTGATTCTTGGCCACGTAGAACAACAAAAACAAATTCAGAATTGGAAAATTCTGATTCGCGCTTCTTCCTGTCGAGCAGGCCGGATTGAAACAGGTGCTTGGGCCTGGGGGCACGAGAGCGAGGGCCTGACCAGCATGCAGGTGTTTTGCATTTAGGATTTGAAAGATTCTGGACACCAGGTGCTTTGACGTTCCACAATAGGCTCTTGGTACATTTTCCTGCCTTTGAGAAGCGTGTGGGCTGCGAGAATTTTAGCTCTTTCAGACACATCAAAATGAAAACTAACTTCTCAAGAGGACAGAGCAAAAAACTTTTGTATTTTAAAAAGTTCTCCCCTCCCCAGTTTTGAACACACCAACCCCATCTTTCTTGCCACTCTCTAAAGTGGAACTCAGAGTCCTCTTTTGTGACTACCTTTCTGTGACTGCCTTCATGACTTGGATCTAAACATTTACAGCAAATTCTGTTGAATAAAAACAGGACGCTGTTTCCTCCAGCTCAGTTCCCTGATGTGGCACTGTGCAATTTCTGTCTTTTCCCCAATGTCAAAATGAAAGGTAAATGTTTTGAATTTTGATTCGGAAGATCAAGGCAGCCAGACCAGCACAAGTAATGACACTCGAGAACGAGGACTTCCAGAACTGCTTTGGAAAATGGCCAGGATGATAAGTGTGCTCAAAATGAGGGGATGATTCTGAGGGGGATCAAGGGTAATGTCTTTTGCTGTAATAATTTTAAAAGTTTTTAAGTATTCACATATGTTTGAGTCACATTGCATTGCCATATGCTTAAAGTTAGTTAAGGAGGCTTACGCACAGGGCCCAGTTTCTGTGCTGAAATGAAGCATTCTAAGCCATGCAAGTACTGATTGGTGGGAGGCAGTGCAGTTGCTTTCTGGATAAACAATCCCAGACTATTCAGTAGTGCTGTGTTTATACCTGGAAAACAATAGACTGCTTGATTAAACCTTTATTGGACAATTATTGTATTCCAGGCACTGTGGACAAGTTCTTTGGCCATGTCTGTGGTGGAGAGGAGGTGAAGACAATAATACAGTCCTATGCTGTGTGGTCAGCAGAGTTCCAAGCACTGTATGTGTGGTCCCACTGGAGACCAGAGGGTCAGGAATGTCTCCTAAACCTGGGTGCTAGCTTCCTGGAGAGAGTCACCATCTGACCTGCCAGCTGTGAAACAGTGTGTCAGCTGCTTAAAACCTACAGTGGCCCTTGCTGTGTGGTACAGACCAAGCTTCCTACCTGAGGATCAATCCTGGTTCTAAGACTGATCCTTCCTCTGAAGCCTCGGCTCCCCTGGGTGCCATCCTACCTGGCCATCTCAGGGACTTTTGTCTGCGTGGACATAATACTTCCTGATAGGTATTCTTAAATGCCCCCTGAACTTGCAAGGTGATTTGTTTGAAGGTGGCTCACATTCTGAGCCCCTGAGTTCTCAGTTGGTAGGGCCACAGAGGGACCCTAAATAGCCATTATTAACAAGGTCCTCAGGTGATTTGCATAGTGTTAGAGTTTGCCACACTCCTGGACTTTTCGAAAACAAAGCCGACTGAAGCCACGCTGGGGATGGGAGTGGAGGCAGTGGGTGAGTGGGGTCTGTATGGGGACAGGAAATGACATTTAGCCTGCTTCAGTGAGACCTAGGGCACAATTAATTTCTTAATAGATTATCCTAGTACATTAAATTAAAAATAGATCCTCGTTGGGCATCTTCTATGTGGCAGTTCCTCTCATGGCTGGCGGTCCTCTGCTAGGGTGACAGGTGAACAGTGAAGGCTGCTATTCACAGACTCAATGACTCTTCATACAAAATGTGGAAAGACCCAGAGTCTCCATGTGAAAGGTTCTGTGATGGCACTTGAAGACACCGGCATTTTTCCAAACTCATTTATTGGGCTGGGGCTCTAAAATTAGGAAACTTCAAGCTTGGTTGCTTGCTTTCTGATATTTGTTTCTCTCTCAGACTTGATTTTCCTGGATTATCCTGCAAATTTTTGCAAGTGATTTAGTTAGGTATTTGGTTTATTGACATGAAGCATTTGATTTAATGGCTATCAGTGGATTTTTTTTTCTAAAATGTAGAGTGGCGTAGGAGAATGGCTTGATGTGTTTGACTAGGAGGACACTATGTCTATGACATGTGCCATTGGCTCATCTTTCATAGGTGACTTAGGTGATGGATGCTCATCTCTGAAGTTAAAACACTGGCTAGAGAAGAGAGTGCTTTTTTACATGGAGGACAAGAGGCTATTGTCTTAAGGGTACTTGGGGGTGCTTATTTCTAGGTCTTTGGCTACGTTGCATTTCCATGGTCTTCGGACTGGTCAATATACACAACTCTGTATAGTGGGAAGGCAAGTATTTTTCATTATTTTTATTTGTTACTTTTCAGATCATAAATCATCACCACCGTGGCCCACTTAGCAAGAACCATGTCTCCATCCTCTTTTTTTATGGATGTGAGGTGTCACAGATTGAAAGGTGTTGGAGGTTACCGTGATGTAGTCCTTTTTTTCAAGCAATGTACAGTTAACCATATAATTTGGTTAAGAAAATAAGGTAAGCACTTTGTCCTTCCTCCTTCTCTAAAATAATAGCCACAAGTGGTGGATGGAGAACACTTCTCAAAGCAGCAGCACAAAGCAATTCACCCTTGCTCAGTGTGTCACACCCCAGTGTAGGCCGCAGTAGGTTTTTGGAAAATCTGGGACTGAGGTAGCAAGATTATGTTGGGAAAGGTGGGCTGGAGTCTAGTCAGGCGCTGGCTAAGGAATCAGAGTCACAGGCCAGGGCCCTAGCAAACACCTGGGAAGAGAACTCAGCCTAGGATGGAGGAAGAGAAGAGGAAGCCAGAGAAAGGGGAAAGCTCGACCAAGCACGTGTTCAGAGACCCAGCCTTCCTGAGTCTGCGAAAGGCCAGGGCCAGCAGTCAGCACTGAGAACCCCTGGGTGGCAGAGCTAGTGGGGTCAGTGACTGAGAGACACAGCAGGTGCCCTGGAAGTCCCTGCCCAGTGGCTGCCTTTGGAGAGGATGATGATTGAGGCTACTGGTAAGGGAATTGCAAACACCTGGCTGAAGTGGAAACTGCATCAGCAGGGCGTAGACAGGTCCTGGCATGATCAGTGTAATAACTTCTAATGCCCTTTCCCCAAACTGTCACTGTGTGGAACATGTTGCCAGGGCTGCCCCTGTGGAGCGTGAATCATGGCTGTGTGCATGTTGTCACGCAGAAAGTACTTCCTCTCTCCTCTCTCTCTGCAGCTCTCCTCCAGGACTGCAGCACTGTGACCTTAGTGCAGCGTGACCTTCAAGTTCTCCTCCACACCTGGCCCAGCCTCCACCAGACCATGAGGGCTGCTAACCCTCCTGGCCCCTCCAGCCTCCTCGCAGCCTCTTGTTCTAGTTTTTCTGTCCTCTCTGGGAATGGTCTCTGCCTTCTCATGCCTCAGGGCCACAGACTGAGCTGTTTTGTCAGCCTGAAACATTTCCTTCCCTTCTATTTCTGTCAGTCTTACTCATACTTCAAAGCCCAGCCCAAGTGTTCCTTTCCTCTGAAGCCTCTCCCAGCCTTCCGAAAGCAGAATGGACCTCTCCCTCCTAGTCCTTTACTGTATTGTGTTTGCATTTATATTACGCCACTTAACACTGGCTGACCTGGTAGGAATTATGCGTGCACTCCACAAGATTGTGGATTCTTGGCTAGTAACAGCCATCTATTCGTGACAAGCACTTTCCACTTGCTTTACGAGCCTCATTTTATTCTTGTAACAACTCAGTGAAGTTCCATTCCTGGACTCATTTTATTGAAGAAACTGGCAGAGAAAGCCAAACTACAAAGAGACCGTTTGTGAGGTGAACCTAGTTATCTGGTTTCTGCTTGAACCCTACCCATTAGGTCCCAGTTGATTTGATTATATCAATCATGATGTGTGGCACTGTGGTTTGCACATGAAGGATTAATAGTTGCTAATTGACCTGTGGTGTGTGATGGGTGGTACATGCCTGTAATCTCAGTAATCAGGAGGCTGAGGCAGGAGGATCTTGTGAGTTCAAGGCCAGCCTGAGCCACATAGTGAAAAACTTTCTCAAAAAACAAAACAGACAGTTGCTTATTGATCAAAGCTAACCATCATCACAAGGAGTTAGGGAATAGGTGGGAAACTGGCTGTGGCCATAAAGGGAGCAACAGAGATAGAACTGGTTCTATATTTTGACTACGGTACAGGTTCCACACATCTAGACAGGGGTCAGAGCTGCATAGGGCTAAACACACACACACACACACACACACACACACACTCACACTCACACACACAAGACTGGTGAAATCCAAGTAAGGTCTGTGAATTGTATCTAAGGCAGTTTCCTTTTGTGGTATTGTATTGAAGTTTTGCAAAGTGTGATCATAAGGCAAGCCAAGGGTGTGGTCTGTGGGATCTCTGTGGTATTTCTTACAACTACATGTGAATAGAGAATTTTCTCATAAAAAGAAGGTAGGAAAAAATGTTGATTGCTATGCTCCGACCCTAAGTTGAATTGTGTGTAAATTAAACACTTGTTTAATTTAATTCACACAGTTAAATTTAATTAAATGCTATGTATTATTTATAGTAGCAATAGTAACCTGTTGGTGAGAGTTGTTTTTGAACAGATTTTCATTCTCTCTATTTCATACATTGGGTGTGGGCAGGCAAGCAGAGAAATCAACATCTAATCTGCTTTAAAAGTAAATAAATGCATCTCATATGAATGCAGTTTGCTAGGAAAATAATGGTAAATATAAACAGAAAGAGAAAATTGTTATCCCCACCAAACAAGTTTTAGTTATTAATGATGTGCATTTCTTCACATTTTTGTTATTTTTATTGCTTTACATATTTTCCTTGTGATTGTAATTATATTCTATTTGTAATCTTCAGCATTTCTCCTCCAAAAATTCTGAAAAAATGTACAGTTCCATAGTGTTTCAATCTTAAGAATTTACAGAGTGGCAGCACTATAATTTAACTGTTGTCCAATTAGTGGGAGAAGAAAAAATATTTCACAATATTTACATTTTTGAAAATCACAAAGGCAAATTTGATCACATTCGTCATAGAGAATTTGCACCTGTACATCATATATATTAATTTTTCTTTTTTTCCACTCCTCTCCTTTCCCTTCAACCTCTCATCCCCATTTCAAAAGCTTGATTTCCATTTTCTCTTCCATTCTCTTTTTTAAAAATCCCTTCCTTATTTTCCTATCCCTCCTCTACCCCTGTTTTTCTTCCCATTTAAACAGGTTTTTTTCTACTTCCCATATCTGTCATCATTTTGCTCCTTGTTTACACTTTGGGTTTCTCACACAAGAGAAACAATGTGATACTCAAACTTACTTGTGTCTGATTTATTTCATTTAAATGGATGGCCTTGAGGTGCATCCATTTACCTAAAAATATCCCACATTTATCTTCTTTTGGCAGAGTAGGACTCCATTGTATATAAAAACCACATTTTCTTATTCTTTCATTCATTGATGGGCATATGAGCTGTTTCCAAATGTAGCTGTTATGAATTATGTTACTATAAACATGAGTGTGCGTGTATCACTGTGGTATGGTACAATGCTTTTTAACTTTTTTGGGAAGATACCTAGAAGGGAAATAGCTGAGTCAAAGGGAACCTGTAATTCCAGCTTTTTGAGGAATTTCCACAGATTTCCACCAATTTAAACCCCCACCAATAGTGGTTCCCCCCAGCCTCATTAGCATTTGTTACTGGTTGATTTACTGATAATAGCCATTGTTTCTGGAGTGAGGTAGAATCTCAGGGTTGTTTTAATTTGTACTTCACGAATGACCAACAATGTCGAACATTTGTTCATGTATTTACTGATTGTTTTTACTACATCAAACAGAAGCGTCTATTCATTTCAGATGCCTCTATTTGGATTTTACTTTTATCTGTCATCTGTCTGTCTATCAATCTATTTATTCATTCATTCTTTTAGTCTCAGATCACAAGGATCCAAGTTGTTCATTTCACAGAAATGCACGGATTACTGGAGTGACAAATGCACATCTCAACGGTGTCTAGGAGAGGTTCAGGAATTGAGGGTATGGACTTGACCGGCCAGCAGGGCAGCTTCAGCAAGAAGTGACCCTGAAAAGATATTCCCTTTCTGATGTCCCGGGCTTGTGCCTTCTTTCTGTTGGCTGTAGAGTGTTTCTGGTGTTTGGGGCTGGGCTCAGTGCGGTGATGTCTGCTATGATGCAGAGATGAGGGCACCCTGGGGTCCCCAGAGAATGATCCTCACTGTTCCGCTGCTCCCAGAGCCCAGGCTCACCCCGCTAAGCTTTGAAACCTTTTTTTGTCCCCTGTGACTGCAACACACCCAGGTCTGGTGAATAGAGTGTAAAAGGCAGGATCACATCATGGCCAGCAGGTTCTGCTGCCCTTTTGGAACAATCACCTTCTAGGTCCATTAGGATGATGCTGTTTATCTTGAGATTTCTAATTGAAGATGACCTGGCCTTGTCTTGAACCCATGGCATGGCATGGGTCCATGGCATGGAACCCAACCCATGGCATGATCACTAAGTAGATTAGAAGCTGGGAGCAATTTCCTTTCTGTGGAGGAGAGGATGGTGAAATATGAGGCCTTCATTTAGTGAGGCAGAGAATTTACACAACAGCAGACTGCCCTGATTACTGAGGAGATACTCTGGCCTGGCAAACCTGTTATTCAATTCATTGGAAGAAACAGTACAACTCGCTACTAGACCGGTCTTCCTTTGGCAGAAGGCTATGGCACTGCAGGTATTGTTAACTTGGTGCATGGGAGTGTGGGGTTCTACCTTAGCACCTGGAATTTAGATAGTTGGTCCCTCAGAACATCTTTAGTGATTCATCTTGTTCCTCAAATTCCTGAAAGAGACCAAGTTTTTTTCTGTTTCAGGGTCATCAAAAGCATCCTCTCCATGTTCAGAAATTTCTCTTTGTTCTGCTGGTGGCCAGTCCATCACCGTCAGGGAGTAGACTCCTTTGGCTACATTATCTACTGAAAACTACCTGACAGATTCTCTTTGTTTCCATGACAGAACTTCACACACACATATTTATATAGAGAGGGCTTGCCCCTAAAAATATATACACACTTAAGAAAAACAGTAGGAATTTTTTTAAACATGAGGTGTTGCCCTTGTATGGGGGACCCTGGAACAAGTCATATATCATGGAAAACCCTCCACACTCCTGGATTTAGAGAAGAATTTGAAAATGTGTGTGCACCAATCTCAGTGACTAAGGTTACCCAACAGCACTTTGCTATGCTACTAAGTGGTCAGAAGCTAATAGTTACCACTTTGAGCACCTCTTGAAATTGTAGAGAGCAAAGGTGACTTGTGGTATCTCAATAAATTTAGCGTTAAAATGTTTATACAAGTTTTTCTTTTCCTGCAATGTGTGTGTATGTTTTTGGCAGCCTCTGCATATTTTTTGTTTCCTGTGGGTCTCCTCTCCTATATTGATGTTTCAGGGTACAAAAACTCACCTGCAAGTAGCACATATCAGGCATAGCTAGAATAGCATAGAATCAGGCATAGCTGGTTTATAAATATTCTCTCTGTTGAGCAAATCCACAAATGAACCTAGCATTAGGACCTTTTGCTGGGGGAAGGAATTATCAGATTCATGTTATAAATCACAGTTTGTGGTGATTCATAATGTGATTCATAACAAAGAGTTGATAAGGCTATTAAGTTGGAAGACTTCCTGGAAATATTTGTTGGGCATTTTGAGAAATAAAGAATCCAGGAGTTAGATATAAAATGTGACATTTTAGTGTTCATCATAGAGAACATTGAAAGACTTGGCACTGGTAAAGTCCATGTCATCGGAGGTCATTTCTCCTACGGTTGAGAAGAAAAAGTGAGGACCACAGCCAGTTAGGGCTGGTGCCGTCTGCAGTGATGAATATACGTAACTTTCTATTGCCAGCAGCTTTCTTCCAGAAAGTAGATCTGATGATTTATCCAGTCTGGAAACCTCTGTCTTTCCTTTAGAATGTTTGCATATAATGTGCTTACTGATACAGCCTCGTTCTTTGCCTGATTTTTGAGTAGTGGTGTATTTTTTATTCAATTTTAACCTCATCTACTGACTTATAAATCATGCCATTATTTTAATAGAATTCACTGATTTTTTTAAATGATGGCTTTTGGACCTAAAGATATTTGCTTACCCTATCACAATCACCCTGAAGTGACATTATGCCATGTTCCTAAACAGCAGAAACCTACAATGGTGTACTTCTGTGTCTCTCTGTCCTTTGTGCATTTCCTTCTCCATATCTTATAAAACCCAAAATACATTATTATTTTGGCCTTTAGTAGTCAGTTATCTTATGAAAATATTTGAGAAGTAAAAATAGTTTCTTGTTCTTATATTTGCCATATCCAATTCTCATAATTCCTTGGGTGGATCTAGATTCCCATCTAATATAGTTTTCCATATTATAGGAAATGAGTTGATATTTTCAGTAGCAAAACTCTGGTAGTGAGTTTGTTCAGCCTTTATGTGTATGACAAGGTTTTGCTTTGTGTTCTTTGTATTTTACTTTGTAAAGCCAAAGGTTTTTTCCCTAAGTACTTTAAACGTGTCAGTCCACTGCTATATCTAAGGAGAAATACACTATCATTCTTACCTGTTTCCTCTGTACATATGGGATTTTGTATCTAGCTAATTTTATAAGATTTTCTTTATCACTGGTTTTATTATTTTGATAATGACGTGCTTTGCTAGAGCTTTCTGTGCATATCTTCTACTTGGAGTATATTTAGTGTGTATGTAATTCCCATCAAAGTGGGAGGTTTTCTTCTGTTATTTCTTCAACTGTATTTTCTGTTTTTCCTTCCTTTTCTTCTTCAGGGACTCTAGTCTCACTTATCTAATATGGTATTGTTTTTTCATAGTTCATAGATGTACCGCTTACTCTTTTTTTCAGACTTTTTATGTTTGTGCTTCATTTCTGAGAGCTCGTGTTATTGTATCATCCACTTTTCAAATCTTTTGTTCAGTGTCTGTAATTATGTCCTTCAAGTCTGTCATCTCAGATACTGCTTTTTTTATATCTAGAGCTTTGATTTGGGGTTCTTACTTTATTTTATTTTTTGAGATAAGGTCTTACTGTGTAGTCCAGGCTGGCCTCATACTTAGAGCATTCGTCCTGCCTCAGCCTCCTAAGTGCTGGGATTGTAGATGTGTGCCACCACACCCAGCAGGCAGGTCTCTTTTATATGGTCTATGTCTTACTATGCACATGTTTTTCCTGTGCCTTCCTGAATAAATGGATTTAAGCATCCACAGATTTTGATATACATGGGGTCCCAGAACCAGTTTTCCACTGATAGTGAGGGACAACAATTGTGTGTGTAGTGTGTGTGTGTGTGTGTGTGTGTGTTTACTCTTGAGTTTTGTTCTGTATTTTTCTTGGAAGCGTTTTAATCCTTTTGTGTCTTTTAAGTTTTTTTTTAATAAGTAGAACCAGACAGGCTTCCTTTCCCTACTGCTGATAAAAAACCCTTCTGAACATTCTGTCCAGGGTTCATGAATGTCAATGTCCATGCACTCTGGCCACGGAAATCCAAACTATGCCTAACCCTTTGTGAACATCATACGTTTTGTTTATCTTTCCTTTCCATTTGTGGTGGCTGGGTCAGGCTCCTCACCCTCTTGCATTGACTGGTCATTATCTGGAGTCTTGAGAGGACCCCCCTAAGACTGATACAGGGCTGCCTCTTCCTCCTCTTTTCCCTTTTCTCTCTCAATCTCTCTGTCTCTCCCACTCTCCCTCTCCTTCTCCTTCCCACTTTTATGAAATTCAGTCACCTTAGTCTCCTTGAAACTTCAATTGTGTATTTTTAACTCGACCTAAAGCCTCTTATCCTCTGACCTAAAGCCTGGAAATTTCCTCTGGACAATATGCTGGGAATTGTGGGATTGACCTTCTTTATAGCCCATTTTTCCAGGAATTCCTCTTCTATGCTGGCTAAAATGGCTAAAAACCATTGTTGGACATATTCTGTCCTTTTTTTTAGTTGTTTATGATGGTAGGGCAGATCTGGTGTCTGTTTCCCAATACTGACTAAAAGTAGAAGTTCCCACAGACTATTATAATTTCTGGTTAGTGTTCCATTTCCTTAGACGGTAAAGTTCAAATTCTTGACTGTAATGTACTCAGTTCTTTAAAAGCTGACTTCATGACAACCCTTAATCTCTGTCACCCCCGTCACCTACTTTTAGTAAAACAGAACAGCTTGACAAATCTCGGCTTTCTCCATACTTTTTCCTATGCATATGTTTACGTCTCTATATGGGCTGCCCGTGTTTCTGAGGATCCTCCATCTTTCCAAATTTCACTTGTCCCTCAAGTTCCAACTCAATCACGAGTTCTGCTAAATATATGCAAACATCAGTGTTAGTTGCTACAGGATTTGCCTCTACTGTGGACAATTTTAGTTTGATTTCTACTCCTAACCGAGATCTCTTAGAGGGCAGTAACCTCCTGTGTCTTTTGATCACATGTTTACCTCTCGACTTACCCAGGCCCTGATGTAGGTTCCTTGGAAAATGTTTGCTTCCTAGTGTATACACTTGCTTTCTGGATATCGTATTGGGCTGATTATTTGGGGGGAAATTAAGAATGATAAACACACACGGGCACGCACGCGCGTGCGCGCGCTGGCCTGGTCTAGCAGGTGATCTCCATTATGTTATTTGGTGAGGGTGGTGGGCAGGTGCTGTGTCTAATGGAAATTAGTGCATCACTGGGAAAATGTGCGCCTCATATGGCGTTGGAATTTTTTCTTCTCACATATGGCAGAGTTTTGTGATAATGAGCACAGAGAAGTTCTTCCCAAGAAGTTCTTACAGTTAACGGAATTGCTTTCAAAGCATCAGCTTCAACTCAGAGACAGTTGGAATCAATATACCTCTGGCCTATTGCAGGGAGTGATTTAGAGACTCAGCTATCCCCTGAATTGCCAGAACATGTAGGTGTACTGAGGATAATGATATTAGGGACTCAAATTCTATTTTTTTTAAAAGATTCATTTATTTTATAAGTCCTTATAAAATTAATTCTCATAAATACAGGTTAATAGCCAGACTATCAGGCTTAAAAAAAACCCCACATAAGATAATTATACTAAATGAAGGTCACTTTTAGAAACATTGTCCATGCTGGATTATAATAACTTTTTTCCTTATTTTTTCCTATTGTCTGTCTTTTATTCACTTATATATTGTGTTTCTCATATGAGAGAAAATGTGATGTTTAAGCCTATGTGTCTAATTTATTTCACTTAACATTATGGTCTCAAGATGCATCCATTTTCCTACAGAAGACTCAAGTTTATCCTTCTTTCTGGTGGAGTACTACTGCATTGTGTATAAATACCACATTTTCTTTATCCATTCAGCTGTTGATAGGCATATAGGCTGTTTCCAAGATTTAGTTTACTTTGAATTGTACTGCCATGCATGGTATGCTAGGAATTAAAATTCCTAACTATTTTTGCAAGTTAACAGTCAAGGAAAGACCAAAACTTTTGGAATCCCACTTTCGTATTCTAGCTAGGGGAAAGGAATCAGGCAAGTCCCTGAATAAAATGAGTATCACTAGATCTTTTAAAAACTCCACAACTCTAAATTTACTTATATGCTTGCCAAGTGAACAAATAGGATTCATGGAATTCACTACTTAACTGGAAGGTCAGGGGAAGGGTTAAGGGGGAGTCAGAGTGGTTATGGTAAGTAGTGATAAAAACTTTCCTGAAGAGAACAGAATGAGTCTCTCCGTCTGTGTATGGGTGGGCAAGTCATGTGCACTGAGGGGAAGCGGTATATAGTTTGACCTGGCAGAATTCTGACATACCAGATAACTCATTTGTTTATCAGCATGGAATGTAAGTTTGCTGAATATCTGTGATGTAATGGGACAACTTCACATGGTTAGAAACAGTTTTGGTAAAACCTAGCATTTAGTTTTGAACTCTCTTAGGCATTTGGAGCTGAGAGTAAAAATTTTTCCTTTCAAGAGTGGAAATTATCCCACACAGAATTTTGGGGGGGAGATTTACCTTACTTAGCTTGAAGAAGGGTGAACTTGGGCTCTATGTATTGGTAGAGAAGTGAGATTAGTGGCATAAAAGTGTGAGACTCATAACAGGTAAAATTGATCAAATGCTGACGACAAGAGATTGTGGTTTGGAGTAGGGAACACTTGGTTTTGCCTTGCAATTTAGCTACCTATTAGCTAGACATAATAATCTCATTTTTCTTCATGTAAAATAGTGTTAGTATCATTCTCATCAGTTAATAGGAAGACTAAATGAGATGATGTGTATAAAAGAATTTTGAGGTCTTCTGCCCACTATTTATGTGATGAGAAGTGAGGGGCTGATACTTTCTCGCTGCCAACCCCACTCACGTGCACCCCCATTCTGCGACAGCCTGGCTGCCCTGTTTCTATGTCTTCTATTTCTTCTTCTCCTTACAAACATGCCCCTTTCATGATTTCCCCTTTATTCCTCCTGTCTGTCCCCAATACTTCACATACCATTTGCAGATGTAAAAGATGATCCTTAATGTTGTTCAGTAATAAATTAGCCCATAACTTCACTACTTGGTTCCTCTGTCTTGTAAATTTCTCAATGCTTAGTGCTGAAGTTGGGCTGCTGGGGAAAATAGTTAAATGGAAGTTAAAAGTAACTTCCAAAGAGTTTAGAGTTGGGAGCATTAAAGAGCAAGAATTGTAGATTAGAAACTAGACAAGACTAGTCCTAACAGTACTACCTTCTGTAACCACTTTGAATCCCCATTTCCGGTGGTAAAGCCCTTGGCCCCTGACCTGATCACTATGAGGAAAATCTCCCTTCAAGTATGTTCTCAATACAGGATGCTCACGGGCATGTCCAACCCTGGCTCCTGGCTTCCCTGGGTGTGAAGTGGAGTTTTCTTGGACCATACATAAAATGTATACCATAGTTACTGAGTATAAGTAACACACTTGCCTTTGTTCTTTATATTTATTGTTACAATGTTAAAAACAAAGAGGGAAAACCTGAAGGTTGCCTATAGGTCAACCCTAATTTTACTAAAATAGTAATGATGATGGTGGGGACATTTGATGCTTGGTGACCAAGACTGGGTGGTCTGTCACCTTCTCTTGTCTCAGGGTTAAACAGTTAATGTGTGGAAACTATAGGAGACAGAGGCATTTGTGATATTATAAACTAACAAAGGCCCAAGATCCTATAGAACACAGTGGAAAACTAAGTGCCCAGTTATACTTCGAGGGTGTAAAAGACTCTTGGCTTTCTGGCCCTGAAGCCTGAGGGCTCTATTGACTTTCTCCATTATTCCCCTTAATCTAGCTTAAAGCTTCCTCTGATGCAGGTGGGAGAATTTTTCTAGAGGCATGACAAAAGTGCATGGTATGAAGTGACTCAGAGTGGCTGAAGCATTGTCTTGGAACTTCTCTGGACACGTTGGAGATCGCAATTGTGTTTTACCATCTGTTCAGACAGGCCAGGCATAAAAAATGTGTGAGGCATGGGCTTCCATAATGGAGCAGAGGAAGACTTCAGTGTGAACAGAACAGTGGGGATAAGTTACACTACAATAATTAAAAATGACCCCCAAGCCCCACATGATAAGGCTTATTTTTCAGTCAGAGAAAATGTCTACCACTGGCTGAGGGAACATTCTGTTTGATCACAGTGACCATCTGATCATTGTCCTGCTCTATCATCTGGAAATCATAGCCTTTGACCAACTGCCGACAGACACAAGTGCCTTGTCCCTGCCTCAGCCTAAGCTGAGCCCTGCTCCCACCCTGTCCTTTGCTTGAGTTCCAGTAATATGAACTAGTCACTTGGCCTTGATTAATTGCAAGGTCGTTGGGAAATGCATGAGAAAGTAGACTGTTGTGAGGAACATTCTTTTCCCTGCCTCCATCTGCTCTTGTGGTCACCAAATAGATATTTGCTTCCCTCTTCGTAATGTCCAGAGACAACCTAAACGTTCTGTGATTGATGTAGCTGGCTCCGATTCCAGGATCACGGAGTGCCGTACAGCAGGCTCCTCACCATCCAGAGATTGCAGCCAACACCCACGTTCTGTGAGGCCAAAAGTGGGAATCCTGCGCACTCAACCCTTGGCTTCATGGCCTCTTCTCTGAGCTTCCGCCCATCTGTTTACCTTGCTGACTCTTCTCCCTACTCATCTTCTTCCCTTCTACTTGCATTGTATCATCCATGTGTCACACATGTGTGCAGAGGGTGAGACAAGATGTCAAGGCTGTGGAGTGACACAGACGAAGGAGATGCTTGATCTCAGTGGCACTCATGCCTCATGGAGAAGAGGTGTTCCAAGATAGCCTTTGGAAATTTCAGTTTCTATTGTGATTTTCATATTTTTCTTCTTATTTAATTGAGGTATATGATCAAGTCTTTGCATTCCTTACCTTTAGGAAAATGTGTAGGGTAGAAAACTGGTCAAAGTCAAGGCTCTTAATTGTATCTTTTCTTTTCTTTTTTATTTGATTTTAAAGAGGAAAAAACAAAACAGAAAAATACAAGAAAAACAAGAAACAAAAGACAACAATAACAAAACACCCAAAACAATAACAATACAGGCTTTCAAAACAAGGTGCTAGGAATTTAACAAAGGTTATTATTTTGCATAGTTATCTTCAAAAAAGTTACTCAGATTACAAAGATATAGACATGCAAAACTGATCTAATCCTATGAGTGTTAACTGTTTTGTTCCAGGAACTAATAGAATTAGTAGTACAATCATCTTAGCTATCTTAAGTGTATATATACAAATTTATGTCTTTTCTCCTTTCCCTATCCAAGTTACTTTTCCCCTTTGATCAGTTTCTTACTATTTCACAATATTTATTGGAGATTTTATATCTTACTCTTTCAGTTTCTTACACTAGGGAGACAATATGTTATTTATGCATGTGAGTTTGATTTATTTCACTTATGAGTATGGTTTCAGGTCATATCCATTTACTTATAAAAGCCTCAATGTGATCCATCTTTATACCTGAGTAGTACTCCATTGTATAAAAATACCACATATTTTTTATTCATTCCTCAGTTGATGGGCATTTGGGTTGTTTCCAAGATTTGGCTATTACTGTGCTGCTATAAATGTGGATGCACATATATCACTGTGGTATGATGTTTTCAGTTCCTCTGGGAATATGCCCAGAAGCAGAATAGCTGGGTCAAATGTGACTTCCAATCCCAGCTTTTTGAGGAATCTCCAGACTGACCTCCACAGTGGTTGCACCAGTCTACACTCCCAACAACAGTGTAGAAGAGTTTCTTTTCCCCCACAGCCTCTCCAATACTTGTTGGTAGTTTTCTTTATACTGGCCATTCTTTCTGGAGTGAGATGGAATCTCAGTGTGGTTTTAATTTGCAATTCTCTAATGACCAATGATGCTGAACATTTTTTCACGTATTTATTTGCCATTTGTATTTCTTCATCTGAGAAGTGTGTATTCATCTCAGATATCCATTTTTGGATTGGGTCTTTGAATTTTAGGGGTCTTGGCTTGTCTGAGTGCAGTGGTGTTTATAACTAATTGAATTTTGGGGGTCTGATTTTTAAAAATTCTTTATATTTTCTAGAAAGAAGTCCTTTGAGGGACAGTAGACTAATATGTTTTCAATTCATAGGTTTTCTTTTCACTCTGTTGGAGATTTCTTTTGACATGCAAAACTTTTTAACAAGACACGATTTTTGTTCATGAATTCTCTTCCTATGCCTATGTCTTCAAGGTTGCTACCTAATTTGTCTTCCAGCAGATTTAATGTTCCTGTTTTAATAGATAGATCCTTGATCAATTTTTACTTTAGTTGAATGCATGATGATAGGCATTGTTCTACTTTTAATTTTTGGTATGTGGAAAGCCAGTTTTTCCAGCACCACTTAATAAAGAGGCCATCTTTTCTGTACTGAACATGTTTGTCCCCTTTGTGAAAGATAAGGTGGCAGAGTATGTCTGTAGTTGTGATTGTATCTTCTAATCTATCCCATTTATCTTCAGGTCTGGTTTTATTCCAGTACCATGCTGATTTTATCACAGTAGCTTTGTAGTAAAACTTCCAGTCAGAGATTGTGATGCCTCCTGCCTTTCCTTTGTTGTCCAGAATTGCCTGTGCTATTCTAGGTCTCTTCTGGTTTCAGATGAATTTTAGGAATGATTTCTCTAGATCTGTGAAGTATACAAATGGTATTTTGATTGGAATTGCATTAAATCTGTATAACAATTTTGGGGCAATGGCCATTTTCACAATGTTATAACAATTTTGGGGCAATGGCCATTTTCACAATGTTTGTTCTTCCTATCCATGAACAAGGAATGTCTTTTCATTTTCTGAAATCCTCTTTAATTTCTTTTTTCAGAGTACTGTAATTTTCATTGTATAGCTCTTTTACTTCACTTGTTAGATTGATTCCTAAGTATTTCATTTTTTGGATGCTATTGTGAAGGGTGTGGCTTCTCTTATTTCTCTCTCAATGAGTTTGTGAATAGGAGTGCTATTGATTTCTGAGTGTTCACTTTGTATTCGGCTACATTACTGAATTTGGTTATTACATCTAGAAGGTTTTCAATGGGATTTTGGGGGTCTTCTATGTAGAGTATCATGTCATCTACAAATAGTGATAATTTAACTTCTTATTTTTCTACCTTTATTCCTTGTATTTCTCTCTCTTGTCTAATTGTTCTGGCTAATGTCTCCAGAACTACATTGAATAGGAGTGGTGATAGTGGACAGCCTTGTCTTCTTCCTAATTTAAGAATGAGACCTTTCAGGTTTTGACCATGTAATATGATGCTGGCTGTTGGTTTGTCATAGATGGCTCTTTTCAGATTGAGGTAAAGACCATCTATTCCAATTTTCTGTAGGGTTCGTCCATGAATGAGTGTTGGACTGTATCAAAAGTTTTTCTGACTCTATTGAGATGATCATATACGATTTTTATCTTTGACTCTATTGATATGGTGGATTATGTTTATTAATTTGGATATTTTGAACCAACCATGCATTCCTGGGATGAATCCCTCTTGGTCGTGGTGTATAATCTTCTTGATGACTTGCTGCATTCTGTTTGCCAATGTTTTGCTTTTTGCATTTATGTTTACTAGGGAGATTGGCCTGTAGTTCTCTTTTTTTGGCTGGGTATTTCTCAGGTTTTGGTATTAGGGTGATACTTGCTTCCAGGAATGAGTTAGGGAGAAATGCTTCCCTTTCACTTTCAGGAGTGTTGGCATTAAGTCTTCCTTGAATTTCTTGTAGAATTCAGCTGTGAATCCATCAGGACTTGGGCTTTTCTTTGTTCGTAGGGTTCTAGTTACATTTTCAATTTTATTAACTGCAATTGGGTTATTCAGCAGTTTTACATCTTCTTGATCCAGGTTTGGTAATTCATATGTTTCTAGGAATCTGTCCATTTCTTCTGTGTTATCAAACCTATGAAAATAAAGATTTTTGAAGTAGGTTTGATGATCTTCTGTATTTCCACAAGATGTGTAGTGATTTCACCCTTTTCATCCCTTACTGTATGAATTTGAGTTTTTTCTTTCCTTTTTAAAATAATGTTGGCTAGCAGATTATCAATTTTATTTATTCTTTCAAAGAACCAACTCTTTGATTTGTTGATTCTTTCTATTGTTTTCTTAGTCTCTATTGCATTGATTTCTGCTTTGATCTTTATAATTTGCTCTCTTCTTTGGCTTTGGGCTTGACTTGCTCTTCTTTTTTTAGATGTTTGAGATATAGCGTCAGGTTATTTATTTGTGTTAGTTCTGTTTTCCTGATGTGAGAATTCACAATAAATTTCCCTCAGAGGACTGCTTTCATTGCATCCCACAGGTTTCAGTAAGTTTTTTTGCATTTTTGTTTGATTATAGATATTGTTTAGTTTCTTCTGTAATTTCCTCTGTGATACATTGATTATTCAGGAATGGTTATTTAATTTCCATGTATTCATGGAGTTTTTGCAGTTTCTTTTGTCATTAATTTCCAGTTTCATGGCACTATGGTCAGTTAATATGAATGGGATGATTTTAATTCTTTTGCATTTACTTAAGCATGTTTTATTGGCTAGCACATGGTCTGTGTTAGAGAATGTCCCATGTGAAGCTGAGAAGAATGTATATTCTGATGTTGTTGGGTGGAGCACTCTGTACAAGTCTACAAAGTCCATTTGTTCATAAGTTTGATTCAGTTCTGTTATTTCTTTGCTGATTTTTTGTCTAGTTCATCTGTCTCTTTGTGTCAATAGGGTGATAAATTCTCCTGTTATAATTGCATTATTGCTTGCTTGATTTTTCATGTCTATTAATATTTGTTTTATATAGATGAGTTCTTCCATATTTGGTGCATATACCTTTAAGATTGTTATCTCTTCCTCTTGAATTTTCTCCTAA
>PVJX010020641.1:0-33029 GCA_004027295.1 Dolichotis patagonum | reverse complement strand
TGTCCTAGAAGAAAAAAAAAAAAAAGACAGAGAGAAAAGGAAACCATGAATAAGAAGCCAATTTGTCCTTCCTATGCACCGGTGCAAGCCATGTGGGGCCTGGGAGGAGTAACAAGAAGCCAACTCGCCATTCCCATGAGCCAACAGGTGCGCAGGCCGGGAGACGAAACACACCACCCTCCACCTCTCCCCGGGTAAGCAACCAGCTGATTCAGAGGACAGGCTGAGCTGATAGCAAATGAGGAACAAATCAACTTAATCCTTGTATTATTTGATTGACTTTGGGACTGGACTAAAGCCAGTAGTCTGAGCATCTAATAAGAGGATAACAATATGCAATATAGCAAATATGTGGGATTTCCTTCTGTCTTGTTTTTAAAATCCAATATTGTTCCATTTTATTGTTTTGTTTTATTCAGTGTGTTTTGGTTGTTTTTATTCTGTTCTATTTTGTTTGATTTTATTATGTCTGATGGTATGGGCAGCAATTTTGAAGATAACAAGAAGCATTAAAGTAGCTATTGATGATCTCCTATTATCTTGTTTTGAAGTTCTGTATCACTTTCATTGTTATGTTTTGATTAGCTTTATTCTGTTTTATTTTGTTTGGTTTGGTTTGGTTTTATTCTCTTTAAATAAAAAAAAGAAGGAATACATGAAAACAAAGCTTTTGTAAGTGGAGAGAGAAGGAGGGGTTAAAGAGAGGGTAGGGGAATGGGGAAAAAGTTCTATTATGTACAGGTTCAAATTTTCTATAATGAATATGATCATTATGTATAGCTAAAATATACCAATAAAATTTGATTGAAATAAAGAAAAAAGAAAAAACAAAAATTAAAAAGTATGTCCTATATTAGCGTTCACATCCAAAGGATGTTAATCCTTAGGATTTATGCTTAGCTTTGAGGGTAGTGTTGAGACAGGGTTCAGGAAGGGGAGAGACATGCAGTCTAGACTGGTCACCAACTTTCTATCCTCTTGTCTCAGCCTTCCAAGTACTAGGATTACAGGGGTGTACTCACCACACTTGGTGAGACTTTTTTTTTTTGGTACTGGGGATCAAACTCACGACCGCGTGCTTGCAAGACAGGCGCTTATGCTGCTGAGCTAAATCCCCAGCCCAAACAAAGTACTACTTTTGGGGGGGGGGGTACCAACAACAGAACTCCCGACTCTGCGCTTACAGGCAAGCACTTATGCCGCTGAGCTAAATCTCTGGCCTTGTTTCTGTCTTTTAAAGATGTTCTGCATCTTGGGAGGCTGAGGCAGGAGAATCACCACGAGTTCCAGGCCAGATATGCTATATAATGAGCTCAAGGCCAGCCTGAACTACATCATGAGACACTGCCTCAAAAAAAATTTTTTTTTCATTTAAAACATAAAAGTGCCACTTACATAAAAACTATTAATATTCAGAAGTTGATAGGAAAATTCTATGAGTATCTGTATCTACCACATCAGTAACTAAGTTACAATAGAAACTTAGCTATATTTATATGTTATATTTGTTCAAATATAAGCAGAACAAGTTATCTGACTCAGAGTCCAGATACTTATATTTTTCTTTTAACTTCTGATACAGTTCTGGTACACATGTTCATTAAGAACAGCTGACTTGGGGCTGGGGATGTAGCTCAGTGGTAGTGCTCTTGCCTTGCATGCACAAGGTCTTAGGTTCGATCCTTGGTACCACCAAAAAAAAAAAAAAAGACAAGCTGATTTAAATCACTATCCAAAATGAAGCAGTACCACCACTTGCGAGCTCTGAGCACCCAGTAGTAAAAGTTGGTGTAAAACAGTAAGAGATGAAAGGATAAGTAAAAAGAGTTCAGCTCAAACTTATGAGAAAGGGAAGGAAGTATGTCTGAAGATTACTGCTCTATGCAGAAAGCTAGCATATGATTCGACCAAGAAAGAATTAATTCTCAGAGAAACCATTTTATTATTTATTTACTTATTTAAATAATATTAGTGAATTACAGGGCTGGGGATTTAGCTCAGTGGCATAAGTCCCTCCTGGCAAGCACAAGCCCGTGAGTTCAATCCCCAGTACCCTCCCCCAAAAAAACCTTAACTAAAAATAAAAATAAAATAAAAATAGTGAATTTATCACTTCTTTTTCAAGAGTAAGAGATTTTGACTTCCTAGGAGGAAAATTTAACCATTCAAATGTTTTTTTTTTTAAACTGCAATCTCAGTTAAGGCTTTTCAATAGCATTTTTATTTTTAAGTTTTGTTTACTTTTTATTAGCACATGCTTGCATTTTTAAAAAATCCAATTGCTACAATTCTATTTGATGTTTTGCATATTGTTCACCGGACACATGAAAACAGCCTGCCTGAGATACACGAGTGCACACTGAAGCAGCTGACATTACCTGGTGCACTGACCTGATTTTAGGTTTCTCTGCCTCCTTCTGGGACACTGCGGCTTGCTCGTGCTGCTGCAGCTGCCTGAGCAGCTCTGACTTGGTCATCTGCTTGTCAAAAGGGAGAGAAGCTGCAACAGCAGACACAGCGGCCACCAACGCAGGACTCAGGGGCTCGTTCCTGAAAAAGGAAATGAGAAAAAAAGACAGAGATTGCTTATTATGCCACTAGTTCAGCAAGAAGTTAAGTGATTTGGGAAAGAGAACTTGTCATTCAAAAAAGTATCACTCAGAGCTAAGGACGCAGCCCCACGGTGAAGCACTTGCTTAGAACGCTTGAGTCCCTGGGCTTGGTTTTCAGTGTGTACACACACCTTCTCTTTTTCTCTCTCAAAAGTATCTTTCAATTTCCAACAAAAGCAAGACTCCTCAAATATTAGATGCTGATTTTATATAAATTCTGAAATGCTAAAGCTTGACTGGGTTAATGGGTACTGGCTGAAGTGTAATACTGAATCAAAGCTCAGAAATTACAAATTAATATTTTTAAAACAGATGCCATTTTTCTTGAGAAAGCATATATACTGCAAGCAGACTTAAAAGTGACTAAATCTGCCATAGAAGCTTTACTTATAATAGCCCCAAACTGTATCCAAGTCAAAGGTCAATAATATCAGGCAAATGACTAAATTGTGATATATACACAGTGGAATAGTACTTGGCTTGCACAACATGATGGATGTCTCACAGAGACAGAAGGACAAATGAAAAACTGGACAAGAGTAAATACTGTATGAGTTCATTTATATCAAGTTCAAAACAGGCAAAACTAAACCGAATTAAGAAAATGTTGAAACAGTAATTGCCTCAGGATAGAAGGCACTGATTGGAAGATGAAAATGGGAAACTTTCTGCATCTCAGTAAATTTGTGGGTTACATGCATGTATCTGTTCATAGAATGTATCCCTTCAACACTTAAGATTTGTACATTTCAATATACATAAATTTTACCTAGAAAAGAAAAGCCCCAAATCATTATGATTACTCAGGAAATAGAAAAGGTATTGCTAATACAGTGTGATGGATTGAAAACTGATAGTCAACTTAAACACCAGCTGAACTGAGTCAGCGTGGTACTGAGTGTAGATAGCCCACCTCAGGATTGTTGCCAGCATAAAAAAGAGACCTGGAGGCCAGGGATTTAGTTCAGCCCATCAGCGCCTGCCTGGGAAGTGTGAGGTCATGAGCTCGATCCCCAGTACCAAAAAAAAAAGGAGATCTGGAGAGGAAGAGTTGTTGTTAGGTGCTGTTGATTATCCTGTTGCCATGGGTTCTCCTGGAGACTTGTGAGCTTCCTTCTTGATGTGAAGTTGGCTGTTATCATCAAAGGCGCTCGGGACCTTGTTGCTGAGAATGGCTGTGGTTCATTTTGAGGGAGCTCTGTTCCTTACCTTAAGCATCGCTTCCTGGCTCCGGAGGAGATGTGTACTGCTCAATCTCCAGGAGAAACCTGTCATGCTGGCTTCCTGATGTGAACTTAGCTGTTCTCACTATCGGAGGAGCTTGTGACCTTGTTGTCACTAAGAATGGTTGTGGTGCTTTTTGGGGGAACCCTGGTCCTTACTTGGAGCGCTGCTTTCTGGCTCCAGTGCAGAACACTCAGCCTACTGGCACAGATCCTTCACACCTCTGTGTAGAAATTCTGGCTTCCACCGCTGACCTTTGAGCCTTCCCAGTGCAGATCCATGAAACAGGCTTGCCATGAGACATTGCTGTGGGCTCTAGGCCTCCAGCTGGGATTGTGGAGGCACTGTCATGGGCTCTGGGTCTTTAGCTGGACTCATGCAGGACACTGCCGTGGGATCCAGTGCCTCAGCTGGATTCCTTAGGTCTTAATGTGTGGACAGATTTCCTGCATTTTCTTTGTATTTGAGCCTTGGGGTGACTATTATAAAAATACTATGAAATATGTGTCCTGTATTGTCTTGTTCTCCTTGAAAACCAATGACTACAACATACAGAAACGGTAAAAAGCTGATCACTGCTGAATCTGGATGACAGGTACCCAGAGGTTTATATAATTTTATATACTTTGGACAGGCCTTAAATTTCCCATAAGAAAAAGTTTAAAAGCTACTATTCTCGGGCATAGCTCTGTGGTAAAGCACTTGCCTGTCACGCATGAAAATACTCCTGAGTTTAGAGAAAAAGTAATTCACAATATTTTTTTTTACTGAGACCTTCCCTTTTAACAAGTGGGATCAAAATTAATGTCTTATTATGTGGATTTCCCATATCATCTTCTACCTAGCATGCAAATTAAAGATCCCAAATTCCCAAAACTGTTGGATAGATTTTAAAGACTTTACCAAGATATGGAAGATCTGACAGTAACAAAAGAAAAACAGGAAAATGAAGAAAGGAAATGTGCTATTTTCAAAACTGATCTGTGATTAAAGTTTAAGCACCCCATTACTGTATTTCTTTCATTGATACTTACTTGTTAGCTTCATTCCCAAATTTTAATTTATGTATTTGAACAAGATCTACAATGCAAAAAATATTGATGAGTATTTACTGTCTAGAACCATGCTTTTTGTTGTTGTTGTTTGCTTTTTGAGATAGGATCTTGCTATGTAACTCAGGCTGGCCTTGAATTCACTACATAGTCCAGGCTGGAGGTCTTAAACTCAAAGAGATACTTCTGCCTTAGCCTCCTAAGTGCTGGGATTACAGGCATGCCCTACCATGCCAGGCAAAAATCATGCATTTTGTAACAATTGTTTCCTTTATAGAGAAAGCCTTGAGGTCCTTGATTTATAATTTGGGATGTTCTAACTGACTAAAATTATGGGGGAGCTTCTGTCATTGACTTAAGATGATTCCAGATCCCAGCTTAGAATGAGGCCTAGAAAATGCTCATTGATGGTTCACAGTTCTAAAATTATACAGCTGTCTTCCTTTCTATGATATTTTAGATCAGATTTTTTTAACACAGTTGCTATGATAGAAAAAAAATACCCTTAAAAAAATGAACATGGAGCAAAATGAGGGTAGCAATGTTAAGCCTGATTCCAAAAAAATAAAATACAATCAATCATCTTGGTTTACTTTCTCTTGATCCAAAGCCAATACAGAGGCCACACATGGGTGTTACTGCTAAAAACTTCAGCTGTGGTCCAGATGAGAGTCAGCATCAACTGGTGGACCTATGAGTGAGCAAATTCAGTGATGCCAGCCCTAAGATCCTAAGTCTTGCAAGTGAAGCCTCAGGCATCACAGAAGAATAACTTTCTGCTGTACTCCATCTAGTGCTAACCCACTGTTGTAGTCAGGGGTTATGAGGAAAACAATTATAATCAGGACATGGAGTTTATAATATTATTTTATGATGGTCACCTAGAGTTAACACAAGAGACTGCAGGAAATCTGTCCACAACACCAAAGATCTAGAATATTCAACCAATGGCCTGAATCCCACAGCAATGTCCTGCATAAGTCCAGATAAAGACCCAGAGCTCATGACAATGCCTCCCACAAGTCCAACTGGAGGTCTAGAGCCCACAAGAAGGACTCACACCAGTCTATTTTATGGATCCGTATTGGGAAGACCCAAAGGTCAGTGGTGAAAGCCAGAAAGTTTATGCCAGCAGGGAAAAGGAGCTGTGCTGGTAGGTTGGGGTTCTATGCTGGAGCCAAGAAGTCACACTCACAACAAAGACCAGGGCTGTCCTAAAAAGCACCACAGCCATCCTCAGCGACATGGAGGACCGCGCTCCTCTGACGATAAGCATAGTTGAGTACATGCCAGGAAGCCAGCGTGACGAGTTCATCCTGGAGACCAAGCAGCACATGTCTACCCGTCCAGAGCCAGGAAGCAATGCTCGGTGTGAGGACCAGAGCTTCTCTAGGAGAACCTAACGGCTCAAACAGCAACATATAGGAGGACCCACAATGCCCCAACGCCTCCCTTCTCCTTCTCCACATCTCTATTTATGCTGGCAACTTTCCTCGGGTGAAACATCTACGCTCAGCACCATGGTGATTTAATTCCACTGGCGTTAAGTTGACCACCAGTTTTTAATCTATAACACCCATAGAATCCATACAAATTTTAAAAGTTGGGTTTTTTGTTTGTTTGCTTTTGTTTTTGGTAGGTGCTGGGGATGGAACCCAGGGCCTTGCCACATGTAAGGCAAGAACTCTACCACTGAGCCACATCACCTTTTGTTTATTATGAGACAGGGTCTCATTTTGTAATTCAAAATAGCCTTGAATTCACTTACATAGCCCAGGCTGGCCTTGAACTTAAGACAATTCTGCCTTGGCCTCCTGATGATGAGATTATAGGCGTTTGCCAGCATGCCTGGCATAAAAAAAAAGCTAGGGTTGTTTTATGCTCCTGTTTTAGAGTAATCTGTAATGTAGTCATGGTAACCAATATATACAAAGAAAATAAAAGCAAGTCATACAACGATGAGTGCATCAAGAAGAAATATTATGACTCACCAAATTCTGTGCACCTGGGATTCCTTTTAAGGGAAGGGGGGGCACTTAAAGAGGCTTTTCATAAAACTCAAAGCAAATGCACCTCATTCACCCCTCTTCTGACAGAAGACTAAAGCCTCTTCAGTGAACACAGAATTAAAGATAAAAGATACGTCCTAGAATCTTCTCTTATGTGGCACCAGGGATCAAATGCAGGGGCTCTAGTATGTTAGTGCTCATAAATACACATCCACGGTTCATCTGTTAGTATTTCAAATTTCAATTTCTTTAAAGTGGAAAAGAACAAGAACTTAAAGGCTTACAAAACAATCTGAATGTACAATTGTTTTTTGTTTGCCTTATTCTTACTTAATTGGAAAACAACTAAAAATTACTGAATCTTGCTGCAGCATTCAACTCATTTTAGCCATCTCTGTAATAGTTAATTAAATTGCACAACTATAATAAACAAACAATAAACAGTTTTGGAAGCTAAAAAAAGGTTGCTTTTTGTTTATTTGTTTTCCAGTACTGGTTATTGAACCTGGGGCTCTTGCACTAAGCTATACCCAGGCATTCATTTCTTATTTTAGAAAGCATCTTGCTAAGTCATTCAGTTCCCCAGGCTGGGCTTGAACTTGCGATCCTCCAGCCTGGACTAAAAAGTCATTCTTGGTAAGCATTTATATATATGTATCATTTATTTCTATGTACTTGTACATAACTGTTTTGTTTCTAACAGAAGAAGACACCTATTATAGGCACTCACTATTTGAACTAATTTCCTGTCTAGCAGCTAATTAGACTTTCCAGAGGTACTTTTGTTTTTTGTGTTTTTTTATGTAGCCCAGACTTAAGACTCAGGATCCTTCTGCCTGAGGCTCCCTAGTGCTGACTGTATGTGTGTACCAGCTTCAGATATAATTAGAAACTTCGAAGTCCCATAAACATATTAAGTCATTCCGGGACACAGGAGTCTATGTTTGTTCTGGTAAGTGAGTGATACGTATCCTAAGGCCACAGTCTACCACATCACTTAAATGATGACATCATTATACAAAATGAATTCTTATTTCATGAATCATTAAAATAAGACTGCCATTTAAACTATAACACAATGTTAAGATATTGCTGTACTTAGAATCAGTTAAATACAGTACTTTTGATAAGCACAAGCAATAATACACTGGAGAACCGCATAAAAAAGCTGAAAAGACTGGGAGTTTAACATAGTGAAACAACGCCTGCCTGGCAAGCATGAGGTCCTAAGTTTGATTCATGGTACCAAAAAACAAAAGCAAAACAAAACAAAAACTGAAAACATTAATTTCTGGTCAAAAGAAGCCAGGTAAGACATTTCTAATCAACATGTTAAAACTCTATCCTAGAATTTTTAAATGGAAAATTTTCAGAAAGTCCTTTATAGACATGATGTGAACTTTAAAACAAAATGTGTCTGGCCAGGCATGGGAGTACACACTTATAATCCCAGGACTTGGGAGACAGAGGCAGGAAGATCATAATGAGTTGTGAATTTGAGGCCAGCCTGCACTACCTAGCAAGACTCTCTCTCAAAATGACAAAACCAAAACAAACAAACAAAAAACCACAAGATGTAGCTCATACATCTTGTTAACTAACAGCTTAAAAAGCCAACTAAAAATCAGTCAATAACACTCATATAAGAGGTTGTGTGGAATTCTCAGAAAACTATCCTTCCTTTCTTTACACTGTACAGAAATATTCTCTTATTACTCAAATATAAAACAACTGCATTCCTCAAGTAATTATTAGGGTCTCATGTTTATTCTTCTTTACTTCACTATTTCTCAAGTATTGTAATTAAAAATATTTCTTACTAGAAGAAAAGTCTTACTGGAGTCTCAAGAATTAGATTTAAAGAACATTCAAATTGTGATGAAACTTACTGCTTTTTTGGTGTATCTTTTGCAGCTCTTTGGAGCTTTCCAACTGCAGCTTCCACGCTTTTAAGTGGTTTTCTGTTGGGTGGCTTTGTTGTTTGTACATTGACTGTACTTAGTTCAACCTTCATGCCTTTAATAATGTTTAATATGTCTTTTCTTGAAGTATCTTTTTCAGTGTCTTGGCTCTCTGATGGCTTTTTGGCAATCTCACCAGTTGGACCAGTCTTTTCATCTTTCTTCGTATTGATCACGCTGCTGGTACCAAAATATCTTTGGACAGTTTTTGTCCTGGATAGATGTAGTAAAGAAAAAAGGGATAAACGTAGAATGTAAAATAGTAAAGCAAAAATTCAAAAATTGCTTCTGTGTTTAACATTTTTAAAAATTCAAGCCCTATTTGTCTTTGCTTATTATTAACAACCACAATAGCAACAATTTACCATGGATTAGCAAATATTATTTGCCTGGCCTCTGCAACATAATTTAGGTACATTTTCTTATACCCTGAGTTTGCTTTCACTGAGAACATCTGACCACTACCTCAACTGCAGTACATTAAAAACCATATTTAAGACCACTTCTCTCAGATTGACTTCCCATTTTTCACTCTCTGTCCTGAATGGGCCTCATACCAAAAAATTCTTTTGGGGGCCAGGGATATGGTTCAGCAGCATAAGCACCTGCATGGCAAGAGCAAGGCCCTGAGCTCAATTCCTGGTACCAAAAAAGAAAAACTCTTTTGTATTCAAAAACTATGATATAGGGTCAGGGATTTAGCTTAGCAGCACAAGTGCCTGCCTGGCAAGCATGAGGGTGTGAGTTCGATCTCTAGTACACAACAAAACAAAACAAACAAACAAAAACTATGATATACTTGAAACTCTTACTCAAACCTGCTCCCCATTCGTTGATATTCTTATTTTTTTATTTTATTTTTTGGTACCAGGATCAAACTCACGACTTCATGCTTGCCAGGCAGGCATTTAGGCCACTGTGCTAAATCCCCAGCCTCACCTGCTCCCCATTCTTCATTTCACAAGCATGTTGCTCTGCTCCTTCACACTACTATTATCGTGTCACATGATTATTATTATTATTTTGAGACAGGGCCTCACTATGTAGTTCAGGCTAGCCTCATATTCACAGTGATCTTCCTGTCTCAGCCTCCCATATGCTGGGATCACAGGCTTGCACCACCACATTGTGTGGATCACATTAATTCTACCTATGCAGTTTCCGACTCCATCCAGGTGATCTTTCCCACTGCTGTTGCGACCAACTTGCTTCAGCACTGTATTAAACCAAATTGGTCCCAAACAGTTATGCATGGACTATCAGGTATTGGCTTTTAGGTTTTCATAGTCATGCAGTTCTTGGAGGAAAAATATCCAATGAGGTTCGCAACAACTTCTTTCATGGTACCACCAAACGGTGGTACTCTCAGAGACTTTACCAGACGTCGCTGGCAGAAAGAATACCCTGAACCTTTCCGACAAGAATTAGGTGTCCTTATTTGCTTTCAGCAGTCCCTGTTGAGTGAATGGAGCATGCTGTGCCACCTGCATCTCAGCCGTTACTTCACCACCTACTCGACCTTTGGACTTAACACCAGCACCCACAGACCGGAAGGACTTTCAGTAATGAACTAAGGAAAAAATGGAGACATGATGGAGACCAGCAACAAAGTCTTGGGAGGCAAAAACAAACAAACAAACACCCCCACTTCATTTCTAGAGTCCAAATAAGAGCGACAAAGGTGGCAAGGAGGGATAAGACGTTGCACGCCGCAGAAAAAACACGGGACAGATCAGACTTGTCATCGTGGCTCTTTGCCACGCACACTCTGACCCTGGGCATGCCTTCTTATCTTTCTAATATTTCTCTCAGATTTAAAGCAAAGGCTTCTAAGATTTTTCAGATGATAACATCGACCCAGAGAACCGAGAATGGTAGCTCAATGACGGGAGAAGGGAATGGTGTTGCCGGAAGAACTGGGAGGCCGGCAGCTCTAAAATGTGTACCTGACCGTCCCAGGAGGAGCAGCACGTGGCAAAACTGCAGCCGTACACGCCTCCGGGCTTCCAGAAAGCAAAGGGACGCGGGACAGGGGGCGAACAGGTACAAGTGCGGAGACTCTCGGGAACATCGCGGAGAAACGGGGCAACCGAGACAGCGCGTCCCTCTGCCAAACACGTCCCACGCTTTATTTTCCATTTCCGGCCTGGCGCGTTCTTTTCCATTCCATTCCGATGGGCAACAGAGGCCCGTAACTGTGTTCCGGCCAAGCCAGTTCTCTGCGACTGCAGGGATTCCAGTCCCGGAACCGGAGACCGCGACTGAGTTCTGCAAAGGGCCGCTGGGTGAGGCGGGAGACGGACGGACCGGCGAGCGTGGAGGGAGAGATCAGTGATTTTTAAAAATAAGAACAAAACAAAACCACACCTGCCGAGGGGCCTGTAAGAGAACTGATCTCACTGAGCGCGTTGCTTGGGGCGACGGGAAGAATCCACAATGTTCATAATATTCTTAGAACGATTCGTGGCGACCAGAGAGATTTTAACACTTCACCTAGGGCTTGCTGCCTGGTAAATCAGCACGATCGTTAGAATAACATAATCAGAATAGAGAGAGGCGATCTCTGTTCTTGATGGAGCGCCAGAACATGAGACATATCTTTAAAAATGGCCTTAAAGATAAAAGGATGCAAGGGAAAGACGTGGCTTTTTCCTGCCCTTCGAGGAGGCAGTGGACATGGCCTAGAAGAGACAGGGCTTCCCCAGCCCTAGCGTGCGTGAGAGCGAACCTGGCGAGTAGCTCGGCCAAGGGAACCACGGCCCAGAGTTCTATACTGGCAACCTAACGCTGCAGTCAACCTTTTCCCTGTGCTCCCCCAAAATCATTAAGGTTGGGAAGTGGCTTTCTTGGATGCAGAGCTAACCATAGCAATACATTGTGACTGAACGCTCTATGCACAAAGCACTTGCGGATGTTCACTTCGTTTTATTTTGTAAAACAAACTGTATTTATTATAGTGCTTGGGATTGAACTTGGGGTACTCTATCACTGAGCCACATCTCCAGCCCTTTTCGATTTGAGACAGGGTCTCATTGAATTTTCCAGGCTGGGCTCAAAGTTGTGATACTTCTGGCTCCTCGGCCCTAGTCTCTGTGATTACAATTAAGCATCACCACCACCTGCTCTAGAACAAAACTTTTTGGAAAAAATTTTTTGTAGTATAACTTTGTCAAAAAACAAAATTACAGCAAATTAGTTTAAAGATCTCATTGCTTTTACTTGTAATTCTGGAATCAGGCAACATCTTATTGTATAAAATACAATGAATATTCCAATGAGCAGAGCAGAGGCAGTTAGCTTTGAGTCAGAAAAGGGAGAAAGAAAGCAGAAACAGAACACAAAGCAGATCTTTCATTGTCTTTCTTTATAGAGTTAGCACCAAAAGGAATTCTTGTCATGCTCTGTTAAACGAGGTCCCTTCTGATTGGTCACTGTGGGGCACCTGTTTTTGGAACATTGGCCCTTTTCAAAATTCAGTTTGATTACCTGATACTTAGCACAAGTACAGTAACTACATTCTAATTTGGTCTGGTCTGCTGGGACCCAGTGCACATTATTCCAAATCAGCAGTCTTCTATAAATTTGAACAATTTAAATACAGAAAAATACCTGAATCACAAATGTGTTGATGAAAACATGCCTAATAAATGACTATAAGGTTAATGTATACATGTAAAACACCAGATCAAGAGATAAAATATTAATAAGTTATACTTTTCTTGAAATCATTTGCTATTCAGTGGGAAATCTGTTTTTGAGTATAATAAGCATTCCATCAATGTTGCATCTTTAAATTTTATTTTTTATTGATTTATTTTTATTTTAAAGGGGGTAATATGAAACACAACAAAACAGAACAGAACAGGACATAAGAAAGCATAAATTTCAAAGCTAGACAACCAGAGATCTTCACGATCTGTCATATTGTCTCTGGTTTTCTTCCAAATGGTTGTCCATATCTTTGCATATGGGGAGTTCATACTAAATAACATAGCCAATCTTTTCACAAGATGTCCAGTTCACTGGCTCCCACTTGCTAAGCAGGTGGGGGGGGGAACGACAGGGGAGGGGAGGGACAGGATGAGATGAGATGTTTGATTCTCAGCTGGCAGAGGCCTGGGAGAACAAGGAGCTCCTCTCCTCTCTGGGGGTCGGCTGTGAGCCTGCCGGCGGGAGGGCTGAGAATCAAACATCTCATGTCATCCAGTCCCTCATCCAGGGTCCCCCGCCACTTAGCAAGTGAAAGATTGGCTATGTTGTTTTGTATGAACTTTCTGTATACGAAGATATGGACAACCATTTGGAAGAAAACAAGAGACAATATGATAGATAGTGAAGATCTCTGGTTGTCTAGCTTTGAGATTTATGCTTTCTTATGTCCCGTTTGTTCTGTTTTGTTGTGCTAAATTTTACCCCCTTTAAAATAAAAATAAATAAATAAAAATTAAAATGGATATGCATTCCATACAACCTCTTTGTCTTCCTTGGTCCTATCTAGAATACAGACAAGCTGCTAGGCCCTGAAGCACCTAGAGATCAATGAAAGGTCACAGAGGTAAGGATGATAGAGCCATCTGTGACTGCCCTCCACTCCAGACAGTTTACGAAAGATGTGCACAATGCATTGCTTAATTGTACCTCAAGTCACTTCGTTATGAGTAGCCTAGATTGTGCCTTAATATAAACTCCCTGGATACTGAAACCTTGCTTCATTTATCACAGAGTGTTTATTAGTATCTAAAATTACCTCAGACATTAATTGCTTGCTGTCTGTCTTATAACAAATATGTGCTCTACGAATGCCTGGGCTTTGTTTTTTTGCTGCTGTATTCCTAGTTTCTAGAACTATGCCTAGCATAAAATAGATGCTCAGGTGAATATATTAACTATTTCCCAGAAAAAAATTTATGCAGAGAAATGAAGTCATTTGCCCAGTTTAATCACATCTAGTAAATGGCATAACCTGATTCAAGCTGAGGAGCATCTAACTGTGATTTTTTTGTTTTTTTGTTTAAGATAGGGTCTGACTATGTATCCAGGCTGGACTGGAACTCACAGTTCTCCTACCTCAGCCTTCTTAGCTGGGATTGCACGTGTGTACTACCACACCCTGTTTTAACTGTGTTATTCTGGTCCATCCTGGAATCCCTGATCGTCTTTGACTTTAGTTGTGCATAAAAGTCAGGGAGTATGTGTTAATACATACTACTGAATAGCTTATACACTAGATCTGAATCTGAGAATCTAACTAGCACCCAAGTTGATTCTGCGGCAAGTGATCCTTGGATAAAGGTTTATTTTTATTTTATTTTTTCAGATAAAGCTTTAAACACCGCAGTCTTCACTTATTGGCTTGTTTAGCTATTCATAACTCTGCATAGCCTTAGGATACACATAAAGAAAAATTGAAGGCTGGAGGTGAGGCTCAGTGATAGAGTGCTTGTCTAGCTGCACAAGGCCCTGGGTTGAAAGGAGAGAAAAAGGGTAGGGAAGGAAGGAAGGAAGGAAGGAAAGGAGGGAGGGAGGAAATAGTATTAAAAGTATAATTTGGAACAACATTGATGAGTTTCAAAGGCATTATACTCAATGACAGGATATGAACCTGATAAAAATCACACCCTGTATGATTCTACTTATATGTAATGGAGCTACCAGTATAGAAGTGAGATTGGGATTAGAGGGAATGGGGACAAGAGGAGGAGACTGACAATGAGGGAACTCTGGGGGCTTAGTGAAATCTCTCCTGATTCTGGTGGAAACTAGATTTTTCCTCACTTCATAAAAACTCACAGATCTAAATATCTAAAAAGATAGCAAATCTTATTGCATGTAAATTATCTCAACAAGCCTGACTTTAATAAAAAAGATAGCTAATGGGATAGTTCAGATTGCCCACAGATTAAGCCACAGAGAAGCTGAGAGCAGTGATGCACACTTGTTATTATTGTAGTTATTCAGTAGCTGGAAGTGGGAGGACCACAGGTTTGAGGCCAGCCTGGGGAATGTAGCTGGGCCCTGTGTGACTGTCAATCCTGATAAAATTTTCGTATGTTAAGAAACAGCTAGAAGATTGGCAGTGCACACTTCTGAGTATGCCTGTAGGTGTTTCCAAAGATGACTGATATGTAGGCCAGCAAATGGAGGGGGAGGAGACCTGCCCATTGTGAATGGTACCATCCAATAGGCCTGCAGCCCAGATGGAATGAAAGGGAAAGGAGGAAGTCCATCTGCATGTGGAAAGCTCCATTCTTTCCATATCTTTTGCTATTGTCATCTCTGTGGACTGGACATCAGACTCCAGTGTCTTCAGCTTTTCATTTTGGACTTACAGCAGCAACTCTCCAGGGAGCTTGGGCCTTCACATCTGGACTGGGGCTGCCGTCTGGATTCCCCTTGTTCCCTAGCTTCCGGCTTCTTTGCCTGAGCAGCTACTGGATCATCTGGCTCTCTAGCATGCAGGCAGCTACCGTGGACTATCCCGCCTGTGCTCCTGTAAACTATGCCATATGCTGTAGAGTTCTGTGTATAATTTCATATATATATATATACACACACACACACATATATTCACTCTCTAGTACTGCAAAAACAAAACAAACCACACCAAGAACTTCAAAATGAATTCTATAAAAGGCTGTAATCATACAGTGGTATCTATAGCAATCATTATGAGTAACAAAAATAGAGCCTGAAAGTGCAAAGTAACCCTCCCCCACCACATACATATTGGGAATAGGTGTACCCAGCCCTGTTTTCTTTTGTGTTTTGAGACAGGGTCTCACTAAGTTGCTAAACTGCCCTGGCTGGGCTCAAACTTGGTGATCCTCCTGCCTCAGCCTCCCAGAGTGCCACAATTATAGGCAAGTACCATTGTGCCTCCTTCTTCCCGCTTCCTATCCTGGTGGAAGTCATTTCTTCCCACTTCCCCGTTGAAATGCCTTTCTCAAAACAATGTACTTTTGACAGGAGGTTGCAAATCATTTGAAATCAATTCTGGTATGGATCTGTGACTGTCTCAGACGTCTCATAAAATTCTACATTAACTCAACAAGCCTTCCAGGAAAATGAAAACTGAAAATCATCCTATATTCCAGTTATCACTTGCTGCACAACAAATCACTCTAAAACTTAACAGCTTAAAACAGTGATTTATTACCTCAAGTTCTGAGGTACCTGGACTCGGCTGGGGGTTCCTGCCTGAGATCTTTTGTGTGGCTGCACTCCTCAGTTAGTCGGAACTGCACGTAGAAGATGGCGTCTTCATTCACACCTCACTGCCTCCACTGGGGTAGCTGGGAGAAAGAGCTGGCCCAGCATTGCCACCTGCCTTGTGGCCTCTGCCTGGTGAGTTTGGGCTTCCTCACAGTTTAGCATCTCAACATATGTGAAATTCATAGAACAGCTTGCTTGTCTTAGAGTGAGCGTTCTGCAGGGGGCCCAGGCTAAAGCTACACAGCATTTAGAAATCACACAGCATCACTTTACCCATGTCCTTTTGGTGCAGAATGAGTCACAAGACCAGCCCAAAGTCAAAAGGAAGTATGACACTTCTCTTCAAATACCAGCAGAGAGGCTCACTGGGGGACCACTTTTGGAAACTTGCTGCCACTAGGGAACTTTTGATTAAGTCCAGTCACTTCATCAGTTTACACTGATGATAATAGCTTCTTTCTTCTCTTTCTCCTCCTCCTTTCATGTCTAACCATCTTGATAGCCTCTTAAGAACTTCTTATTTCTATTGACATAGAACTTTGTAAATACTTCCGCATATGTTATTTAATTTGATCATTATGATGCTATTCAAGGTAGGCAGGGAAAACTGGGAAAGCTGAGGCTTAGAGAAGTTAAGTGAGTCACATCCCCAGTAAGTGCCAGCCCACAGGCCCCTGGGCTCATAAAGCAGTGCCCCTGCCCCGTTCTCACTGCTTCAGAGCATGTTTGCACTGCTGTGGCATTGTTCCAGCCCGGGATGGCAATGTGTTAAAGGTGCTGGTGGCAGCAGCTGTGCCAAGACCAGTGTGGTACTCCAATCTGAGAAAGAGCACAAGACATTTTAGGCACCTACGTACAAGGGAGATTTTAATTACAAGGTCTCTCACACTAGGATTGTAGGTGCTGATAGGTGCTTTAAAATAGCTTCTACTATTAGATTACTGGAAACTCTCCCACTCCCACCACAGACCAGCAATAGTGATAGAATATAAACTCCAATTCATCTAAGTCATTCACACTGCAAAGCAGCTCTCAGGTCAGTTATCTGTCTTACCTCCCACCCATTCCTCCACAGAAGAATAAGTGGACACCAAATGGCCCAGTTTGGATTTCACTTTTTCTTGCTGTTGTTTCTTTTTCTTTGGTTAAAATTAAATGTTAATTGCTGCTGAAGTGCTTCAGAGATAGAGACAAAAGAGAAAACCTTGTCAAAGAGACCATTCAGGGAGAAACAGTTATTGAAAACTGCAATCACAGCATTCCTCACAAGAAGAAAACCTCATGCTGGTGAAAGGAACTTGTAAATCACCGTATTGTGATATCCACAAGGATAGTGAGGGTTATTCAGATCCTTTAATAAAATGAAGCTGAAGCAAAAAAAAAAAAAATGCGTTCTAAAGAGCACATAATTCCTTAAGCTATTAAGCTTAGTTTTTGTGGACTATGAGAGAACTCTTTTGGAAAAAGTAGTAATAGTTTTATCATCATGTATTAAAGTTAGAGTTGATGTCAAAGAATTCTAAAACAATACATAGATGAATCCCAAATATGTTAAGTGTTGTGAAGAAAATATTTTACCTTTTCAAGCCTCAGATACTTACTGGTGACGTTGTTTAGTGTTAGTAGGTCACAATGCCAGGCAAATGTCAAAATCAACAGCAACATTCAGCTGTGTGTTAGAGAGTTGATTTCCTAGGTCTCTAACTCCTTCATGCATGGAGCCGGCTCTCAGGAAAGGGCCAACCTGGGGGTCTCTTACCATATGGAACTAAGCTGCTGGCCAGGTGGCACGTAGCACACCTCTCCCACAAAATTCCTGCCATTACAGAAAAAATAAAATCTAATGTATCTTTAAAACGATTTTGAACTTTCAAGAAAGTGAAGAATAAAGGAGTGGTCTGGAATTCTACTTCTCATGGGTTAGAGCAGACGCAGAACGTGGTGGTTACAGGGTGGGCAGAGACCGCAGGCTGCAGTCCCTTCAGTGGGACTCTGGGAACACTTTCTTATCCTCTCAGCCTCAACTGCCTAACATGTGAACAAGAAAATAATGCTAGCTTCTACCTTACAAATTTGCTGTGATGATTAAATGTGTTATAGAATATACAATACTGTGGTGCTTATAACAGTACCGTAGATACCTACAATATGGTAATAATGATTACAACAATACTAACAATGCTAACCAAGATCTAGTGGGACAGTCCTATAATTCCAGCGGTCTAGGGGGGCTGAGGCAAGAGGACATAAGTTTGAGCCTAGTCTCAAAATAAAATGAGACCCTGTTTCAGAATAAAAGCTTTTAAAAGGGGCTGGAGATATAGTGTGGTGTGAGAGTTCAATCCTCAGTAACACACACACACACTAGCTACCATCACTGCCTATCTAGCAACTTGCATTTTTATCTCATTTAATTTCCCCCATGCCATCAGGGTTGTCCAACAGCAGAATAAACCCACTTATCCATATCCATATCCATATCCATATCCATATCCATATCCATATCCATATCCAAGAATTGAAATTCTTCAGTTTATTTATGATCTCACAAGCACAAGTACTAAAGTATGATGCATATTTTTTTCCAGAGGCACAGAAATAAGGAGAGACTGGTGCTAGATGGGCTCATGTGAGATGCAACTTGTCAGGAGTTTCAGTGTAAGGAACGATGTGGATGGCAACGCGCCATATGGATTTCATTTCTTTTTATCCTAGGTGGAGTAAGAGCTGTTTTATCTGTGCACCTTCTGTGATGGGGAGTTTCTGTCTTTCTCCCTGTATATATATTTTCAGCTAGCCTGGCTTTATAACCAGGTTAAACTAGAGGATCAAATATAGCTAAAACAGATAACTGTCTATACGTACTTACATAAAATCACAGGTATGATATTAGTGTACTATTTAATAGCACTATGTGAAAACGAAGCTTTGGTTGGAGTATGACTTCCCTATCTCAGGAGTTAGTGATCATAAGGCATCACAGACAAGTAACAGGTCACCAACACGCTATGCACTGCAGGTGCATGGGGGCACACATAGGCTCCTACAGGGATGCAAAGAAGTTGTCACCAGGTGTGCTAGATCACATTAGCCTTTAGTGCCCAAAGCCCAGAGTGGGGAGTAGGGAGTGCTGGGGAGCCCTGCAGCACATCCTGGAGATGTGGTAGGGAAGGAGTGGTTTTTTTGCTGTTCCAAACTGGCTGTCTAGATACTTGCCTCTCTCCCATATATGTAAGATGATGCATCCTCAGGATATTTATATGTAAAATTGATTTGGGTTTTAAGTTCATGAAAGACCAGGATCATGTCATGCCGATGTGAACTGCATAACATAGGACACAGAACTCTGTTGAAACAGCACGTCACAAAAGATTTCTGGAGATAACGGAGGTGTTACCAAGCAGAACTGTCTTCAGGCCAAAGAATCTCAACATTCTTGCCTTTTTGTATTCATCCTCTTCTGTTCTTAAGTCTTGGCCCATTTCCATGTTGCCTTTTGGCTTCTCAGAGCCTCCTTGTTTTGGGTCCCACCCAGGCGTGGTGTACTAGCCAAGAACTGCCTTCCAATTTAGAACTGCCTTCTCTCTCCTACCTGTCAAACAGCCTTTCTCACACCTACCCACCAAGAGGACGGCTGTGTAATTAAACTGACATGCATGCATGAAAGCCCACTCTGCAGGTTTATTATACTGGCTTTCTTCAGAAAAATTTAATTTTTGGAAGAGGTGCTTTTGATTCTCAATAATCAAAGGATGTAGCTTCAGCTAAACTGATTTTGCTTTTTTTGGTCTTCTCAAATTATGCCTTAAGGAACTGCTTCTCAGCCTTGAGTGTTAACCCACGTGGACCCTGAAAGTCATTTATAACGTTCAAGTGCCCTCTGGAGGCAAAAGTAACCTCGCGTTACACAATAGGCATATCATTTGTGTGTATGCCTCTCTGTACTTATGCGTCCCAGTGACCCACAAATGCCTGGCACTCAGGGTTCTATTTGTCCTTTGCCTGCTGATTTTAGACCAGGCAACCATTGTCCGAGGCCTGGAGTGTTTCAGTAGCTGCTAACTGGTGCCCTTCTACCCATTCTCACTACAGTTCCTTTTCCATCCGGTACCAAAATAACCTCTAACAACTGAATTCATAGCGTCTTTTTTTTACCCGTTTGTAATGCTGAACTAGTTCCCCACTGCACTTAGAATAATGCTAAGACTCCTTGGCTTGGTCTAAGCTCCTGAAATGATCAGGCTTTGCTGCTACTCTGACCGAAATGGAGTAGAAGAAATAAAAGATAGAGAGGAGACAAGATAATTATAACTAAAAATTGTACTTTGTAAGAAGACTACAACCTCCAGCACTTAGCTGAAGTCACCCAAGACGGCCCCATGCCAATGTTCCTTGGCCAGATTTACACCTCTTCCATACCAGACCCATCAATAGACATCCATAAATATGCTCAAGTAAGAAAGTAAGGAACAGGAGGCTGACCTTGAGATATGGACAGTCCCAATGTCAACAGTCCTTGGCCAGATTTACACTCCTCCCTACCAGACCCATCATTAGAAGGCTACAAATTGGCCCAATTAAGAAAGTGAGCAAAAGTGAATCCAGAGAATATTTAAAGCACCTATTATTGTAATCCCAATATTGAATATAGCAATTCCTTATAATACTGTAATCCCTTATCTCATCCTCCTTGTGGACTAGAAAGTTTATATTTGTAATCCCATTGAAACTTGCTGGAATCCCAGCAAATTAATTCCAATCTACCACCTCCAATGCAACCCACAGTAAGAATAAAGACACTAAGACAAACTTAAAGGTTATATGCAGCCAAGGGGCCTGTGCCTGGTCCAGGTGAGGCTACACAGAACAAAGGCTTTGATCTAGGGCCTCCCTCAGAATTTATTATGTCATGAAGAAAGGAGTGGCTTGAGGATGAGTGACAGTGAGGATAGTGAGAGTTATATGAGCAAGGTGAGACAAGCTGGCCAGGTAGAGAGCAAGTACCTCTGCAATATACAGGGTGAATGATACGCAGAAAGACCAGTCTGCATAGCTCAATTGAGGTAGCATTTGAATGGTTTTAGAAGGCTGTTGCTTCAGTTTCTGATATGTAAACTTTTGTGCCCTGGAAGTTATAACCTCTTATCTTGTGGCTTGAGCCCAGTTGACATTCCTGGAGCTATTTGACCCTGCCATCCCACTGTGCTCAACCATTTATAGGGAACATGGTGCAGGGAAACAGGAAGCTGTCTGCTGGCCTCCAGGGTTACACATCAGTACCTTAGCAGCCTTATTTGCATTGCTTAGAGCCATTTGAAGGGAGAAAGAAATAGCATAGCCAGCTCTGTATGTGTCAGCACATGGAGACAGGGTTCAATTTAACTAAGACTGAAGCAATTGTTCTGCATTCAAGGGAAGCTGCCTAGGTCATCTCCTACAGCCTATTAAAAAACTCCCATGGCTGTGGATGGGAGAAGGAGATGGGCACTTTCTTCCCAAGCTCTTCATCACCTCAAGAAGAGTATAAATATACCCAGTCCCAAACTCTAATATGTCTTATTTCTTTGAATGCCCACATTCTGCTCTTGGTAATCTCTATCTTTACCTAACCCACTCTACTTGTGCCTTTTTCTGACGCATCTTGAACATTATTTTTCTGCGATGGGAGTCAGTGAGCCTGCTGCAGCAGGGTGGCTGAAGTCTGGGAAACTCTCAGACCCAGGCAAGGACCTCCTTCCCCTTGTTCCCTGAAGGTCAGTAGCTTGGGCCTTCTTTCTATTTTTATGCAGGCACAACATCACAGCACTGCACTGGAACCCTTAGCTTTGGCATGTAATATTCTTTTGCCTGGAATATGTTTCCCAAAGATTGTCACACAGTTGGCTCCTTTGCGTTACTCTAATATTTAGTTCTGTGGCCCATTTCCTGGCAGCGTTCCATGTCTGGAGAAGCCAGTCTTGCCCCTCTATCATGTTGCCCTGTCTCTGTCTCTGTCTCTGTCTTCCCAGCATTCAGAACTGCCTGAAATCATTTGCTTCCACTCACTCAACATATGTATTAAATGCCTGGTGGTAGGTCCTGTCTTTTGGACTTGGGATATATCAGGGTGGCTGTTATGGCTTATGTTTAGATGTCCCCCCAATGCCTCATGCAGTGACAGGTGAGGCTTCTGCAGGGGTGGCTGGATCTAGAGTCTATAATGCTGAAATTGATTCATGGTGCAATGCTAGGATCAAGACACTAGGATTAAGGGTGTGAATACTACCTTTCCTAAATTGCCTGGATAAGATATAAGGGATAGAAAGAGCTATCTCTTGTTGCTTTGCTACCGTCTGTCCTCCGTGAACTGCTGCCCCTCTGCCATGCCACCCTGCCCTGGACTCAGCCAATTATGAATTGAACCTCTACAAACTATGAGCTAAATAAACCTTTACCCCTTTAACTCAGGGTCTCAAGTATTTTGTCTCAGCAACAAGAAAAGTAACTAAGGTAGTGGGGCTTCTAGATCTTCTTGAATTGTTTATTACTTATTGTCAACCTCTCCACTGGAATGTAAGCTTTATTAGTTCAGGGTCCCTTCTCAGTCCCTGCAGCCTAGAGGCATCCCTGGAACATCATTCATAGTCAATATTTAACAATTAAATGCTCATACCATATTTTTTGGGTTTGTGTTTTTGTTTATTTTTGCAGTGTTGGGAATTAAGTCCAGGGCTCCCTGTATGTTAGGTAAGCACAGCACTCTACCACTGAGATACACTGTCAGCCCAAATGCTTACCTTTTTTAGTAGGCACACATACAACATTTTAAACTCCTTTTACCGTAACAAAATTAATTGATTCAGTTATTGCTTAACTATAAAAAATGAACCACATAAGAAATCTAATATTAATTAAGTGATCAATGAAAACAGCATTTACTGTCCTCATATTTTTCAGACACTGTAGTAAGTGTGTATTACTTTCAAAAAATTCCACAAGGAAGATAAGACCATTCTACCTGTTCTCACTGCCAAGGGCCCCTGAATGCTGAGTAAGGGCTCCAGCGCTGAGCTAACCTACCCCCTGGGCCCGTTCTAAGATAAAGAGTTTGTAGAAGCTGCTCATCAATCTGAATGATCTCTCTCCATACAGTCACATACACAGTGAAATACTACTCTGCCATCAAGAAGAGTGAAATCATGTCACCTGAAGGAAAATCGATGGAACATGAAACCATAATGTTAAGCGAAATATGTCAGACACAGAAACTTACATATCACATGATTTCTCTTACATGAGAATCCTAAAACAAATAAAAGAATCAAACAAAGGAGAGATGGCAGGAAATAAAATTGCAGAGCTTTGGACATGGGGAGAGAGAGGCAGTTAGAAAGGTGGGCAAAGGGGTAGAAAATGATCAAGATATGTTATATTCATGTACTAATTTCCCCCAAATGAATGTAACTATGATGTATTACAAACATACCCTAATTTTTAAAAATTGGGAGGAAAAGGACTGAGGCTGTATCTCATTGTAAAAAACGCTTCCACGGGGCCAGGGATATAGCTCAGTGGCATAAGCACCTGCCTGGTAAGTGCAAGGTCATGAGTTTGATTCCTGATACCAAAAAAAAAAAAAAAACCCAAACAAACTCCAGTGCTCCCTCTACCGCCTCTGAGAAAACAGTGCTGGTTCAGCAGGACACAGCTGGTGGGAGCCTCTGGGTTCTCAGTAAACCCTCATCTCCACATTTCAGGTGTTTAGCTTGGGGCAGAAGGGGTCACTACGCACCCCTAATGACGGCTCTTCGTTGGAGCATTCGCTCTTCGTTGGAGCATTCGAGCACTGGCCAAGTGCCCGTGTTTGAGGAGAACAGCAGCGTCATTTGATCGCACAGCCTGTAAGAATCGAACGGCAGGAGCTGGGGATTTAGCTCAGTGGCATAAGCGCCTGCCTGGCAAGCGTGAGGTCGTGAGTTTGATCCCCGGTACCGCAAAAAAAAAAAAGAATCAAACGGCAGGTGCAGAAGGGCGGCACGCTTTCTTCTCCTCCGGTTGCTGTCTCTGGAACCTGTAAGCCAGATTCTAGCCTTGAGCGTTCCTTCTGGCCTCTCTGGAGGAGCACGCGCATCCCTGTGTTGGTGTATTTCAGCTGTTATATCGCCTGTATCTGGCAAAATTAATCAGCTTAATGAAAGCACTTTATAAATATTATGTATAACTATCTCATGATGGGTGCCGTATATATATTTAAATACAGAATGTGTAAATCCAGGTTATCTTTACTGGAGATATGTTTTTGTTTTTGGTTTTTTTTTTTTTAAATTTAAAAGAGAATAAAGCAAAAGGGGGCAGTACAGAGCAGATCAGAACAGGACAACATAGGCAACACAGTACTTTACATTAAGTCAACTGGACATCAACAGTTGGAGATACGTTTTTAACATAAAGACATGATGTGTCTTTAGATGTGTGAGACGATCATATACGTTTAAATGACAACGGCATGGCAGATCTGTACATTCTAGGTTCTATAGAGGCCATGTTATATGGCCCGTTGTCAACACATTACGAGGGGACAGCTCATCTCCCCAGGAAAAGTGTGTGCATGTATTGCTTGGTACAACAATTTCTTTTTTCTTTTCTTTTTTTTTTTGGTACAGCAATTTCTATAGTGTGGGCATGCAGTAGAGAAAACTCAGTAAACTGGTTGGGTGAATCAAATAATTTGAGTGAACCATGAAATTTGAAACTGTAGAGTTGCAAGAACTAATTCACCTAAAAAGATTGGGCATATTTTTCCTTTTTTTTTTTATGTAATAATGGGTTCACAGAGATGCAGTGAAACTGCATACAAATATGGAAATATCGCAAGCTAACTCTAATGCCTTATGTAAAAATGCAAATCCTGTGTCTTCCTTCTGTCATGACTGTATTATTAAGGGTTTTTAGCTCAATGGAGGACATAAGAGAGGTTTGCTTTTTTTCCCTACTGTTGCTTTGAGCCATGCTGCATTTAATCGCTTTCTCACAATGCCAGCAGCTTTTCTCCAGCAGGGCTTTCTGCCTTGGGACCAGCTGACTAAGGACTGGAACTTCTGAAACAATGATCCAAGATAAACCTTTCTTCCTTTAATTGTTTATGTTAGCTATCTCGTCCCAGCATTAACAAGGTGGCTTTACAGTTATTAACGTTTTCTTATTCCCTAACCTCCAGGGCCACTGACTACTGGTAGGAATGGGCTGCACAGCAGGAGGTGAGCGCTGGGTGAGGGAGTGAAGGCTCCTCTGTAGGACAGCCCCTCACTGGGGCTCTAATTACTGTCTGAGCCCTGCTGCCTTCAGATCGGCGGCAGCAGTGTTAGGAGCGCTGACCCTGCTGTAAACTGCACATGCAGGAGATCTAGAGTTTTAGCCCCTTGGAATCATCCTGAAACCATCTCCTCTACTCCTGGTCCTGAAAAAATTGTCTTCCTCAAACCAGTCCTGGTGTTAAAAATATTGGGGACTGCTGTCCTAGATAATTTTATCTTAACAACAATTCAGGGGCTGGGAGTGTAGCTCGGGGTAAAGCAGTTGCCTAGCATGCTAAAGGCACTGAGTTCCATCCCCAGCACTGCAGACAAACAAACCTCAGAACTTTATTCGGCACATAATCATGGACTGCCACATGTGCCAGCCATTGTTCGAGATTGGTGATGTTCAATGCAGTTTTGGAGGATCTATTCTTCTCAGCATGGTAACCACCAGCTATTTGTAGCTATTGAGCACTTGATCGGGCTAGTACAGCTGTGCAACTGAATTTCAAATGCTATTTCTTTGTAATTAAGTTTAAGTTAAGTAGCCACACATAGCAAGGGGTTACCAAAATAAATAGTATGGTTCTGAGAGCTAGGAAAATAAGAGTTAAAGACACGTATCTTTGTTCCTATGGAGTGTACATTCTGAGATAGGACAGTTGTTAGAGGGGGAAGGAAAAACAATGAATGAGAGAAACAATAAATAAAATATATGGCATACGAATTGCTGCAGAAAATGAAAGGTTCAGTAGAGTGAGGAGGCACGGGCCTGCACTTTAAAATAGGGTGATCAGACCAAGCTTAGAACTTTTCATTCAGTCCTTTTATTGCTATAATTCAGTCTGAAACAACGTCAACTCTGATCTCTGTCCTCTTCGCCCTTCTCTTGAGAGTTTAGCTCTTCTAGGATAGGGCAAGAGGGGCTGTGGAACATTTTACCCTTGGATGTGGTCTTTCTCTGGGCCCTTGTCACACTACTGTTCTTGGCCAAGGTGAGGGCTCCTCAGAGATGGTTGTGTGGATTTTCAGGGGTTGTGAACATGTTCACTCCATGGCTGACAGAAGGGCAATCATTAGCCTACCCTAAATCTCCTTTGGCTCCCCAGGTGCCTTGGGATACTCGATTTCCTCTAACCAACATCTTCTTTTATATGGGCTCTTGGGAACTGCTTAGGTCCCTGCTGGTGTCCCCTGGCCCCTCATACCTGCTGACTACGTCGCTCGCCCTTCAGAAATCTCTGAGAAATAAGCGCTAGTCCTTATGTCCAGGAGACCCCTACACTCCAGCTCTGCCATGACCCCCACCAAGCCCTCCCAAGACGCCCCACTGATGTTCAGCTCTGATTGGGCAATCACTGCACCCTAACTGGCTGCAGGCTTGGCGATCCAACAAGCATCCCACCGCAGAGAGCTGAATGTGTGCCCCTCAGTCTTTTGATTGATTTGGTGGAGGACAAAAAGGGGGGTCAGGATCCAGCCCTTATCTCTCACTGCCCCACATACTTTGCCTTTGATTAATAACCAATTCCTCCTCACTCACCTGAATTCGTGTCCTAATACAGGCTAGTGGTGGCAGGAGCCTAGGCAAGGGGCGCTGGGATGATGGATGAGGCAGGTGGCAGCTTCCGGCGCTTTTATCAATTGTAGAAAGAGGCATTAGTAGCCCACTTGTGGCAGCTCTTTTGAGAAAGCATGCTATTTAACACCTCTTCCCCTAAGTTTTGGTCCCTATTACCAGTTTGGGACAGGAGAACCCTATTTAGCATCCTCTTACCCTGTCTGGTATTAAGTCACAAGCATAATTTTAAGACCACATGTAGAGTAGTTATATAGTATATACAATCTTCCTGGGGATATAATACCAAGCCCCTCCTTCTTTAATTGTCTTGTCTGGCTTGTAGAAGGGGATTCTCCACTCTTCAAATTTCCACTGATTACAGTGACAAAATTCCCCGAGAGAAGGAGAAAGAGTTGAATACGCTGGATTTGAGACCGTCTAGTGTGGTGGCTGCCAAGGCAACTGTTTTGCCATTACTTTCACCACTTGGTATTACACGGTTTGTGTCCAGATGTCCCCTAAAGCCTCACACAGTCATAGGGGAAGGGTTTTTTGGAGGTGGCTGAATCTGAAGTGTGTGATTGATTTATAGTACAATGCTAGGGTTAAGGGTGCTAAGACTAAGAGTTGGGTGATTGCTGGATCAGCCCACTGATTACACCACTCTAATCCCAGCAGCCTCCATAAACTATATGGGACACAAAGAGATTTGTCCTCTCTTTTCCCTTGCTTGCTTTTGCTGTCTTCTGCCTCCATGAACTGTTGTCCCTCTGCCGTGACACCCTGCCTTAGAGCCAGCAAATTATGGTCTGAAACCTCTACAAACTATGAGGTACATAAACCTTTCCCCCTTTAACTTTGGGTGTTGGGTATTTTGTCTCAGCAAGGAGAAAAGTGACTAAGACACCTGGCCTGCTCGGGTTGATACAAAGCTTCTAGGACTTGTTGCTCGGAGTACTGTAGTGAAGATGTGAAGTCCCAAGCCAAAGACAGCTCAGGCTGGACTGAGGAGCTCTCTGACCTCCAAGTGTCAAAGGACAATATCTGTTCCCTGTCAGATGTGAAAGTGAGGTATGAAAAGAAGAGTCAAATGAGGAAACAATGCTCTTTGTGACAGGGAACCAGAGAGAAATAGGGGCAGCTCATCCAGCAGCTGCAGATAGGTTGGAAAGACATGACACTTTTGTGCAGTGGAGGTAAAGGAATACAACTTAAGATCAAGCCCAGGAGTAAAAAGATTCAGAACCACTTAGGTAAATAGCAGGTTGCCCCCCTAATCTAAAAACTAAAGGAGTTAGTGGGACCCAAAATGTATAATGCAGCCTGTGAAAGTGAAAGGGGAGGAATTGTCTAAAAGAGGAAGGCAGAGGACATTGTTAATAGTGTTAATTGTTAATCAGGATTTAAAATCCACATTATTCTTATCGCTCTGTTTAGTTTGATTATATTCTGTCCCAGTCTTTCTATTTGTACTAGATTTGAGGGCACAGACAGCTATTCCAAAAATAGCAGGATATACACAGTAACCATCCTTAATTTCCTATTAACTTAATCTAAAGCTCTGTATAACTTACACTGTCTTATTATGACTGATCTTATTTGAATCTGGCTTGTTAGATTGCTGTTTTGTCTTGACTGATTTTATTCGAATTGGTTATGATTGATAGTATCAAGTCTGAGAGTATAGGTAAATGCTCTGAAGATGACAGGATTCACTAGGATACCTACTCTGGTTTGACTATTAACTGCTTTTGAAGTCTTATAATGTCTCCAATGTTTTGTTTTTATTAATATTGTTTTATGTACTGCTATGTTCAATTATACTATGCCTGACGATATAGACAATACTATTGAAGTTAACAAGAGACATCATAGTAACCATCGTAGATCACCTTGTACTGTGGTTTTATATGTCTTTTTCATTTTGTGCTTTTCTAGGAATTTATTTTGTTTTGTCTTGTCTTGTTTTGTTTTGTTTTTCCCTCTAATACACAAAGGATAGATATACATGTAGAGACTCATGCATGCGTAGAACTTCTAAACAGTTTATGAGAACTGATTATATAATGCACAATGAAATGAACAACTACTTTGAAGAGAAGGAAACACTAAGGTACCCAGTGCTGATTCCATAGCCTCATGATGTGAAATCCAGCAATACTATTATTCTTTGTTCAGAGTGATGTTAGTGTGTTTTGTTTTGTTTAATTTCAACACATGTGGAGGTATGGACAGCTATTTTGAAGAGAATGAGAGACACTATGACAGCAGTTGACTTCCTCATTGTCTGGTCTTGAAGACCTAAAATGCCTTCATCATCCTGTTCTGATCAGTTTTATACTATGTTGTTTTGTATGAATTCACTGTATGTGAGGATATGGACAATTACTTGGAAGAAAACGAGACAATATGATAGATAGTGAAGATCTCCGCTTGTCTTGCTTTGAAATCTGTGTCTCTTACATTGTTTTTGTCTGTTCTGTTCTGTTTTGTTATGGTTAATTTTACCCTCTTTAAAATTGAAAAAAAATCATTGTTAAAGAACGTGAATGTAGCTGTAAGAGTTTGTAATGAATACTTCCTGTATTAAAGCACAGGAGACATCAGAAAAGTACGACATGCAGATAGACTGAGCTGTGGCAAAAGACATCCAGATGTAGGGAAAGCCACAATTGCACAGGAGAGACAGACAGACAGGAGAAAGACTATACGCTTGCAACTCTCATCCTGGTACATTCTACAATGATGCAATCCAATAGATTTATTGCAATAATAGTGACTAAAACCTACTAGCAATAGGACTGTGCCTGGCCAGGAGCTGCTCACAGCTCTTGCATCTCTCAGCACGGGATATGACCTAAGGTACAGAGAAAGACTGGTCCCCGGCACTAGAGAATTCAGCAAGTGACCCCTGCCTGCTGCTCCAATCCAGCCTTCCATGCTCCCTGCCAGTTCCTCCTCTGAACAGCCCTGCTTACTGGTCTACAAATGCACCTGTGATTTATGCCCCAGTGTCTCTCTCCTTTGACTGAAATATTCTGCCTGCCCAGAGTGGGCATGTGTCATGTTTTCTAGCTGCTTAGTATCGTTTGAAACAGTGTCTATACTCAAGGAATTTCCTAACATGCGACGGAGCTGTGCCTCTCCAACATAAAAGCCAAAAGGAACACCGTCCACCCTCCTCTGCAGAGCAATTCACAGATTCTGACCTACGCCACATTCATCATTGGTGTCCACATGAGATATCAACTAGGAAATGAGAGATATGAGGCAGTGACACAGTGTAGAAGCGACTTATCAGGAGAAGTTGGTCATGAAAGTCCCCAGCTTGGGAGAAACAGCAGCTACTAGGCAGAGGTCTGGGCACAAAAGAGGCAGCGGCACGATCTCCAGTCTCCGGAGCTCCTTGGGCCTGTGACAGAGGCTCCCATGAAGGCCAGCTCACAGGGCATTGGGGCTTTCTTCCAGAAAGCTCTCCATGGTGCCCATCTCCCATTCCTTGACCCTGAGAGCCACCCTATAGCCTTCAGTCAACTACTTTTGTGCCACATCAGGTTTCGGTGGTTGTAACTAAGAGCCTGAGTGACCAGCCTTTGAAGTTCCCCCTCCGAATGAAGGGCCACTTCCCTTGCCATTGGCATTTGGACTCGGGGCCATGTGCATTATGCTCTAGAAGAAAATGTGTCTGCATTTTGCCTATGAGGCTTTGAGGAAGACTGAGTTCAAGGGGGGGACTAATCAATCTGGCAGAAGAAATTTCAAGGCCATCTAATGTTGAGGCCGTGGCATGGCTATAGCAGGGAGCTTTTAGCCAGCTCTACCTAGAGACAGGAGAGCAAAAGGCATAGCTGAATAATTTAAAGAGGTGTGGCCCTGAAGCAAGGCCAGCGGATTGCTGTAGCTGCTGGTTTCAAACAGGAGCCTAAAGAGAATTATTTCTGTGTTGTGTTGGCCATTGCAGAACTTTGGAAATGGAATGGTCAATTCATCAGAAAGAAATAGCAGGTGAGTGTGGCGGACTTTCGGGGGCCTGCAGGGGAGAGACCCTGGCGCCTCAGGACCCGCACCATGCAGTTGACTGAGGTGCTGGGAGAACAAGGAACTCCTCCCCTCTCTGGGGGGCGGCTGTGATCCTGCCGGTGCGCAGGCTGAGAATCAGACATCTTATGTTGTCCTGTCCCCTTTGCCGTGCCCCCCCACCCGCTTAGCTAGTGGGAGCCAGTGAACTACACATCTTGTGAAAAGATTGGCTATGTTATTTAGTATGAGCTCCCCACATGCAAAGATATGGACAGCCATTTGGAAGAAAACAAGAGACAATATGACAGATGGTGAAGATCTCTGGTTGTCTAGCTTTGAAATTTATACTTTTTTATGTCCCATTCTGTTCTGTTTTGTTGTGTTTAATTTTACTCCCTTTTAAAATAAAATATAAAAAAATAATTTAAGGAGCTTTAAGTTTCATTGGAAAGGAAGCTCCTGTAGACTTTAGGGTCTGAAAAAGGGAAACGGAGGAGAGTTTGTTACTGAAAAAATTAGCATTTAAAAAGAAACCAGATACTTTAAAACAGGACAATAGGAAAAATGCCTTAAGGAAATACCAAGCAGCAGTAAGCCCTCCTCTTCTCTCAGCTCAAAATCCCAAACATGAAAAACTGCTTTTCGAAGAGACCAAACTTCAGGACTGCTGCCTAGGGAATTTGTCACTCCATTTGGCTCACAGCACTCAGGTCCCCATGTTATTGGAATGCCTGGGTTGTGCCCTACTGTGACAAAGCAGATCACAGATATAGGTCCCCTAAGTTATACCCCAAGACCCACTTTTCCAACTAGCCCCATGTGCTAGTAGCCCATTCACCTATGATCTCACCCATGGAACCTATTGGTGAGGCTACTGTCCTTATAATCCAGTTAGGGCTTCAGGCGTCTCTTAATCCAATCGTGTGGACAGCCTAGACCAGCCAGCATACTCTTATTTGTAGATTTTTCTATTCAACATTAATATAGTGGCATTTGGCATTCTGTGACAGTCAAATTTGTTCTGAAGTATATGATGTGAAAACATGATTTTTTAAGTTGTGGCATAGTATTTTTCCTTACTGAAGACCTATAAAATTATAATCATTTATGGTACTTTTCCCTAATTATTGCCATTATAAATTTTGTCTTTTAAAGATGTATACTTTATAAACCTAAGGCTCATGAAATATGCGTGCCCATTGACTTCACCCCTCTTCCTCCTTCTCCTCCTCCTCCTTCTTGTTTTAGAGAGCCTTCCTGTTCTTTCTCACGGTCCAGGAAGTTTATATTTTTAATCCCATGGAAAAGTTAATGGAATTCTAGCAAATTAATTCCAATCTACCACTTCCAGTGCAACTCATGGTGAGGATAAAGACATTAAGGCATATTTGGGGTTGTGAGGAGCCAACGGGTCCTAAGTCCAGCTAGAATGATGGTTAATGGGAAGAAAGGCATCAATCCAGGGCCAAGCCCAGGTTTTAAAAATTTTATTTATTTATTTACTTATTTTGAGGCTGAGTCTCGCTCTGCAGTTCAGGCTGGCCTTGAGCTCACTTTGCAGCCCAGGCTGGTCTCGAACTCACAACAATCCTTTTGCCTCAGCCGCCTGAGAGCTGAGAGTACAGGCGTTCACCACCACAGCCGGATTCCAGGTTTTATTAATTCATGAAGGAAGTGACTGGGGATGAGTGACAATGCAATGTGGTGAGAAGTACATGAGAGCTGTGAGCCGGGCTAGGTAGGAGGCCTGAAATCACCTCTGCAATGTGCAGAGAGGAGGATACGCAGGACGAGTAACCTGCACAACACAGGTTGAGGTAATATCTAATGTTGTGGGGTCAGTGCTTCAGCTGTGTTGCATAATTTTTTATGCCCTGGGAAGTCATGGCCTCTTATCTTGAGGTTCATCAGCTGAGAGTTTAGAGCATGGCTCTCCTCCCTGCCTGGCTCACACATATTTTTTGGAAGCTATGGGGCGGGGCAACACTGACCTGTTGCCTTGCTTCAAAGACTGCACATCAGCGCCTGGCTAGAGCGATTCGCATTTCAACTGAAGGGACAAGTCCTAGCCAGCTCTATACGTATCAATACATGGAAATAAGG
>PVJX010020640.1:0-33046 GCA_004027295.1 Dolichotis patagonum | reverse complement strand
CCTTGGGTCTGTTTCTATTCCAGTACCATACTGACTTTATCACTGTAGCTTTGTAGTATAATTTCAAGTCAGGGATTGTGATGCCTCCTGCCTTGCTTTTGTTGCTTAGAATTGCCTTTGCTATTCTAGGTCTCTTCTGGTTCCAGATGAATTTTAGGAGTGATTTCTCTAGATCTATGAGGTATGTTAGTGGTATTTTAATTGGGATGGCATTGAATCTGTATAGTATTTTTGGGAGAATGGCCATTTTTACAATGTTTATTCTTCCTATCCATGAACAGGGGATGTTTTTCCATTTTCTGAGGTCCTCTTCGATTTCCTTTTTCAGGGTATTATAATTTTCCCTGTATAGCTCTTTTACTTCTTCCGTGAGATTAATTCCTAAGTATTTCATTTTTTTGGATGCTAGTGTAAAGGGTGCAGTTTCTCTTATTGCTCTCTCAGTACTTTTGTTGTTAGTGTATAGAAATGCTATTGATTTTTGTGTTGATTCTTTTTGACTTTGAACAATTTATTTGACCTCCCTGTGCTTCCATTTTCTCAGTTATTGATAATGAGTTGTTACAATTTTATTTCTTTAAGTTACTCATTCATTCATTTTGCAGTACTGGGAATTGAACCCAGGACTTTCACAATGAACTACATCCCTAGATTTTTTTTTTTTTGAGACAGGGTCTCATTATTTTTCCCTTGAAATTGTAGTCTGCCTGCTTCAACCTCCTAAGCAGCTAAAACTACAAGAATGTGCCACCACATCCAGCATGATTTTCAACACTTTAACAAGTACTTAGAATGGAGTCTCATATGACATATGCACCTCTTTAATTTGACTGAATTACCCTGCAGAGAAGGGCAGGAGAACACACACCTACTTACAGATTCAGTGGTCCATGATCAAACGGCTGATTCTGGTATCTCATTTCTGCTTCAGTGTCCTTTCCAAAACAGTGCATAATATTCTGAAGGAACTGTTTTTATTTGATTTCTATAAATTGGGTGGGGGAAATTTTTCATTCAAGGAAAATGCTAATTTTCTGATTTAATTAAGTAATTACACTGATGTTTCATTTACTTCTCTGCATATATATTTTAAATGTATCCTTTCATTTCCTCCACAGTCCCAAAGTATATAATCGTTTACAAAACAGTTTTTCCAAACAGGCTTCTTTTTATTTGGTTAAATCTTCTTTCAAGAATGCCTGGGATAAGTCAAAAGTCAATGCATCCTCTTCAGGAAGCAAATGGGAAGAGAGAGTGGTTTTAACTTCTAGGACTTTTTTTTTTTAATTCAATCACCGAATAAGAAACAAGGTCCCTTACACAGTCTTTGTCAATAAATTGAAATGAGGAGGATAAAGTGGTGAGAGTCTTACTTTTTCATACAAAACGAGATATTTTAGGCAACGTCCTAGTCTGTGCATGCTCTGTACACTGAGTGATTCTTTTTTCTCGCTTTTGGCATACTAGACCCTCTGCCCCGTACTGTGTCCTTGCCTCTCACAGGACTTTCTCTCTCTACTGCGACTTCCCCCACTTTAAATAACAACAGACTCCTAAGAATGCCTTAAATGTTGCTCTTCCCTGGAAGGCAAAGGCCTGGAAAGGACAGCATTTGTGCCCAGGGTTTCCTGTCTTCCACCTGCCCATCACACAGCTGCACTCTAGGTTCTGCCCCACACCACATCCCATGGCTCCTTGAACACTGCGCTGAATATTTGCCACTTGCCTGATTTGCTCTCTGGGAACTCATTCTCCCTGCAATGGCCCTCAGTCTCAAGGAAGGCTCACCGGAATTCCTCCCTCCATTAAGACTAATTATTTCCTCTTTTTGTTACTGACAACTATTAATGTCTTTCCTTTACCTAAACCTATAGTTTGAAAGTCTTGGGTCTTCATTAGTCACTTCATAAGAACTGTATCCAAATAATGATGACAATATTATATATATATATATATATATATATATATATATATATATATATGTATTTCCCCTCTAGTTTCCTCCAAGTTACCCTGTGAATTGGCTTAGATTTCAAGAATAGTCTTTTCTCCTTGAATCTTGGTTTACTATTCTTTCTTCCATTCTTCTCTTTTCTAAAAAATTCATCATCTTCTTCAAGGATTCCGGGGTAGAGGTAGGAAATGGGAATTACCATTATATTTCTTTACATCCTCTAAAAGTATCCTTCCTCATAAGCTCCCCACTCAGGAGGACACCTTAGTGCTCATCTGAAAATGAGCCCTCTGCCATGTTCTGAGTCTCAGATGTAATTCTTAGACATGCCTTAATGTTAAAGAGCATCTGTCTTCCTTGTTCTCCGACAGTGTTAAAAGCTCTGTTTTGTCTTGTCCACAAGATTCTTTTCTTTCCTATTTACAAACTATATTTGGTGTATGAACTGTAGATGGCAGTGATTCTGTGCTTTTCTCTCTTGGATACTTGGAATGAGATGCACACAGAGTTGATTCAGGGGTTTAGACAAGCATGAAGGGATCCCCTAAAATGAATGTTATCCAGAACTATTTAGTTTTGTTCACAGAGAACTAGTAATCCTTTCATTTTTCTTATTAAACTTGTTTTTTTTTTAATTTGGAAACAAATTTACATAAAAGTTGCAATTGTAGTATAAGAATCTGTTTTTTCAAAACCACTTGGTGGTAAGTTCCAGATATGAAACAGTGCCACCAAATATTCTATATATATTTCCAACAAGGGTATTCTCCTACAGAGCTACCACACAGCCATCAGTATCAGGAAATTAATGTTGACAATACTATCCTATAATCCTGTACCCCAGGTATCATTTAAGTTTCATCAATTGTCTCAATAATCCTCTTCATAGCAAAAGGTTCCAGCTCAAAATCATATACTATGCTTAGCTGCCATATCTTCTACTATGCCTCAGGTTGGACACAGTCTATTTTTTCCCTGGCTTCCATGACCTTTGTAATTTTGGGTTTACACATAATTCTGATTTCATAGAAAGCATCTCAATTTGAGATTGTCTGAGTTGTCTTGTATTAGATTAAAGTTATGAAGGCTCAGAAGGAACGTTATTGCCCTCAATCAGGTGGCATAGAGCTTCAATTTGTTTCATTATTGGTAAGATCAACTTTATTTGATCACAGTGTTATCTGCCACCCTTCTCCATTAAAAGATATTCTTCTCTGCATTGTAAAATAATGAGACTTTTGTAAAGAGGTACTTTGAGAATAGACATGTTTTATAGTTTAAATGTAAAATGTCCCCCAAAGTCTCATGTAGTAAAAGGTGAGGCCTGGTCAGAAGAAGGGAGTCACTGAAGATATGACCCGGAAGGGTATGTTCCTGTTCCCAGCTCTTCTCTCTGTCTGCTTCTTGGCTGCCATGAGACGAGCAGTTATCCTCCTCCAGGTCCTTCTGACATGCCATTTCTACCTCGGATCCAGCCACCAAAGGACTGAAACCACAAAAACTGTGAGCCAAAATACCCCTCTCCTCCTTTAAGTCATTGATGTTGGATATTTTATTCCAAAGCATTGTAGTTAACATCAAACTTTAAAATTATTCATTCAATGTTAGTGCAGGCTGATATCTTACTTAGTGGGTACATTAGTCAGCTTTTTGTCTCTATAATAAAATACCTGAAACAGGATACTTATGAATAAAAAGTTTACTTTACACATAGTTTTAGAATCTGGGAGTCCAAACAGCATAACACAAACTCAGCAAGAGATACGCCTTGGTTGCATGACCTCATGGCATTTACGGTGGTGGAAGAACATATAGGAGCCAAAGGTCACATCTTGTTACAAAAAGCAGAGAGAACATGTTGGAGTCAGGCTCAGACTTATATAACAACTTGTTCCACTGAGAACTAATATTCACTTCTGAGGGCATGTTCTCAATGCCTCAAAACCCTCCCACTAGGCCCTGCCCACCTAAGGACCAAACCTTTAATCATGTGAACCTTGGGATAAGGACATAGCTGATCCATAACTACATGGCAGCAACAGATTATTTATTTTGTCACAGTGGTTTATTTATTTTGATGCTCAAATGGCATTAGGCTTAATCAGTGACATCCACTTCAAGATGTCTTCTATATCCTTTTGATATGCCTTATCATCAATTTCTGGCATCCTAGGTTCAAGCTCAGATTGTGTTTTCCTTTCCTCAGCATAAACCATTATACCCCAGTGCACTAGATGCACTAGATACTGTAGAATGGTATTTAAGACCAAGAACTGGGTGTCTAGTGAGCACATTGTCACTGGCATGTCATTCATCCCAGGCTTCTTTGGAGAATAAAGCTTGCACTTCTATGTATGTGTGTGTACTTGTTACATGTATAGATGCATGTATCAGATGATTAGATATATAGATACGTGTTCCATATCTATATATACTGAAAACCATGTGTTCTCACTAGCATGAGTAAAAGTACTATGAATACTACATGCAAGTGCCATCCAATGGAAAGGCAGTCTTGAAAAAACACTATGGTTTGTCCTCATCCACTTTATTCTCTAGATGGGGCACCATGCCATTTCTCTTTTCTAAAGGCAAAAAATGACGTGAAACAAATGTTTTGAATTGATTCAGGACATCAAATCAACCATTACAGAACAATTAAAGATACTAAAATAAATTGCCTTAAATTTAAACATTCATTGCATTTCTTGGTCACATCAGCTGTAGATCAAAACAATGGCCCTTTTTTGAACAATATGAGGCTAGTGAAACTGGACTTCGTCTTCTGTATAACTTTTTTAAAACAGTGGTATCCCCATAGCCAATTACAACTTTCTGTACACTGATACATGAGTGAATAAATGTCACTTCTGTATCATCACAATGCCAGAACTAGACATTATGAAACCTTTCTTCACAGCATCACATTATTGGATGAAAAATCTATGCAAAAATATGTCCTAAAGTGGCATTTTATATCACCAAAATGTGAATCATAGGGCCCAGTTTTTGTTATGATTTAGTAGTTGTCTGAAATATTCTTACCTGCCAATATGTTGTAAAGTCAGATAAGATTTCAAAGGAATATTAACTTCCAATAAGAAAACCCAGTTGTGTGCAAGTGTGTGTGCATGTGTGTATGTGTGCGTGTGTGTGGTGTGTGAGAGACAGAGACAGAGATAGAGAATTCAGGAGATTCAGATAACTTGTTTTAACTTAAATGTGTCTTGCTATTTTTAATATGAATATAATAAATGTTAACCTATATGACACCTAACTTATATGACTATAAAGTAAAATTAATATGTAATATGAACAAAATTATAAAACTGATACAACTCAAATAAATAACCTCAATGCAACTAAATCAGGTCTAATCAAGCCCCAATTTTCCCATCCATCTTTCTCTCTTGCATTTTTCTTGGCAGTTTTCTCCACTTTGTTCCTTGAGGGAAACCCATTCTCCTACCACTTTCCTATTATCACTATATTGAAAAACAAATGTTCTTTCTGTGCCATGCAAGGGAATTTACCTGTGCTGGTCTAAACATGGCCCTCAGTTGGCTAAGTCTTCCTCTGCTCAGCTCACCAACTTTGAAGCGATGACCATGTAGACAATAAACACAATGAATGCAATCATGAAATCTCCTCAGATACAAAGCAAGCATCCAAATTTCTGAGAACCTGCTGACACTAAAAAATTTAGACTACTATTGAAATGAAAATTTAGTAGCTAAAATAGAAAAATTGGACAATTCCCCAGAATGTACCAGAGGAATATAGTTTAAAATATTATGCTGAGCATTACTTACTGCGTTACTTATTATGAACCATATTCTGAAAAAAATCAATTTTTTCTTCATGTAAGTACTTGAATGGGGCATGCATGTGTGTGTATGGACATGAAAGGACAGCGGAATGGAGAAAAGAGTTATTCTTTAAATATAATTGCTTAAGCAGACTATTACATTTTGATGAATAGGTAAACTCTTGTGGAAATTTTTGAAGAGAATCAGGGAGTGTGTTAGTCATTGGTTATTTCCAACATTAAATTGGAATTCTTGAGATGAAAGTTTCTATGTAGATCCAGTAAATAAATACAGGAATTTAAGACTCCATGTCTGGGAAAAATGCCAAGACCATTACTCTTTATTTTCCACTTCAGTTAAATATTTTAAAATTTTATTTGGAAAAAAAAATTTTATTTGGAGAGGATGTTTACCATATTATTCTATTCTAGATTATTCATTGCATAGATTATTTGAAACTTACTAGTGTTTATTTAGATTACAGTAAATAGGTTAATCATCTGACTTTATTTCATAATTGCCATGAGGGAACTTCAGTTAAAATGCCAAGTTACTCTTATCCTTTACCTTTCATAAACATTTTCTCAAGTATTCTGTGAATTCTAAAAAAAAAAAAGAAAGTATAAATTTACTACTGCCAAGGAATATTTGTACTTTAAATTTGAGTTTTTACATTTTAATATCTGAGAACATTTGAAATACATTTTTTTCAAAATTAGACTGAAATTAACATGGAATTCTTATCTTAAAAACTGTACAACAGCCTGAATATTCCACTTTAAAAGGACTTCAAATTCATGTTTGCTTTTCTACTTCCATTGTGTGGAGTGGTTTACAAACAGAATATGTTAGCCCTTCATTAGCAAAACATGAAAATGTTAACATTTAGTTTTAAAATTATAATTCTCTCCAGATGTGATGGCATACACCTATAATCCTAGCACTCTTCAAGGCTAAGGAGAAAGATGACAAGCTTGAGCCAAGTTTGGATACATTCAGAACTTAGATCCTGTCTCAAAAGAAAAAAAATGGCTGGCTATGTAGTACAGTGCAAGGGTCCTAAAAAACTAAAACTGAAATCTGATATTTATAAAGAATGAAACTGTACTAGTAAGGTCATTAAATGAAAATTTAACATAAATTCTATTTCATATTCCAAATCCATGACTATTTGGAGACACCATTATTGCTTGATTCTTTTTAGTTTTCAGCCAGATGTTTGGCATCGTGGAGACCTGACCACAGTATGGCCTAGCTAATAAACATATTTAGTCCTATGGAAAGTTTGCCAATGTGAATCCCTGATATCATGCCTGTTACCACAAGTGTTGCTCCTTGTTTTTATTCGGATTCCATTGGCTACTTAGTACAATCTTTAGAAGAAAAGAAAAGTCAATGTGTAGAAGTGAACAATGTACTTTTGTGTATGTGCATTCACCTGCAAATATATACTTATTGCATCTAAACAATATAACTTGTTGAAATAATATAAATCTTAATTTGCTAGTAAATTTCAATTAGTTTAGAAATTTCAATTTTTATTTTTCCAAGTGTTTGCACATGTGTAAAGACAAACGTTCACACTCAGTTGAACATTTTGTGACAAACTTGTTGAGCCACGAGACTGAAGTTTGGTCCAAATTGATGGTGGATCTGTCAAGGTGTTTCAGTGTCAAACAAAAAAGAACAGATGTTTAACTGAGAGAATCAAATGGTTCACATAGTAGAAATCCAGCAATGTAACAGACTCCAGGCCTGGGTGGTCCAGTAACTACATAGTTTTTGAAGATCCAAATATCATCAGTCTGTCTTCTCTGACATTTGCAACATCAGCTTTATCCAAAGACTAGTTTCCTGAGTCTTTGTGGCTTGGCTGCAACTTCTTTTTATATCCAGTAGGAAGAGGTTTTGTATCTTGAGCTTCTCTGAAAAACAAAACTTTGTTTTCTATTCTACATTGAAATACTGAAAAATCTACCTAGGTGATTTATAAAGAATAAAGGTTTATTTTGGCTCATTATTACAAAAGCTGTGAAGTGAAAAGAAAAATGATAGCAGTATCTTTTTAGCTTCCAATGAGGGCTTAGCATTGCCTAGTTTTCTAATAAGCAGAAGCTGGAAGGACAAGAAGATGTGAATGGGAGACAGAAAAGAAAGTCTGAACTCCTGCAATAGCTAATTGTGAAAGGCTAATGCCCCCCACAAACAAAACATTTATCCTTAGGCTGTTTCTCCTAACACTGCTGTCCTAGGAACCAAGACAACATGAATTTTGGCAAGGACAACCCATGCACAAAAACAGCAAGCCTAAATCCAGAAACCCCAACTTCTTCATTGCATGGTTTGAATTGACCCGAGTGCCTATTTCTGAAACAGTTTATTCTCTAATTGGTTTAGTCCTAAATTCTTAAAATCAGTATCTACTATGAGAGTCAGATTACAATTGTTTGGTGTAAAGTTATTTCCTGGAGATGGTATCAATTACCCAGATGATGCCTTTGAAACACAATGGGAGCGCCAACTATTAGCATTTTCTAAAGGACGAGAGAGGAAAGAAGAAAAGTTAGAGTTCTATTCCTTAGCAAAAGATACAGACCAAATCCAAGACGCAGGCTTTCTTTTCTGAAGGTGAGACAAGGTTTAGGAAGATATGTGAAAAACCTGATCATGGGCTGAGTTTGAGAGGTAACAATCTAGTCACTGCGGGTGAGTGTACCACAGTATGAAGTGAGAAATTTTATTCCAGAAAGCAACGTGGAAAAAAAGGTGGTGAATCACAGGATGTCTGAGATAGGAGGACCAAAAGAGATAGGCTGTCAATTGGAGAAAAATGCGGATGCTGAGAATCACCAAGGGAATTGATATCATGTGGGTAGAGTTGGCTTTTCCTAGCTTCCTGCTGAGTTCTAGACTGGGTTTCAGAGAGGAACTGAAGATATTGATGGGGTTACATGGCCTAACTATAAAACCACAAAGAAGGCTGAAGCGTGACAGTGTAAGAAACATGTGCATATTAGGGGGTTACTTTGACTTCAATATGCTGATTAAATAAGAAGTAATAATGAAAGTCAGTTAATAGGATTGTGGAATTAAATATAATATGTTCACTACATTGAAATGGATACTTGCATTTCAATCTAGTGAACATTGAAGATGTAAAACAAAAACTTTTAATATTATTTCAGCAGAACTTTCAAAAGTCAAAGCCAAAATACAGGTTCTATATAAATCTCTGACTTACTAGAGTCTCGACTAAACTTTCAGTTTTACTCTCATAGCTTCCCACAGTGCTGTTTTAGGGGCACATGAAGTGAGGTACAGACTGCATGTGTAGGGCTTGCAAAGGGCATGATCCCAAATCGGGTCTGTATTGGCCCATCACACAGCTCCAGCCTAGGTCACATTTGAGGTGGGAATGAAAACGAGACTGTTTTGCAGACCACAGATGGCACACTGGGATATTTTGTTTTATTTGGGAAGATGTAAAGACAATGCCCCCTCACCTCCAACTAGGTGATAGAAGAGGTATACGATTTTCCTAGGGCTGCCATAATAATATACCCCAAACTGGGAGCTTAAAACAACACATTCATTGTTTCACCATTGTAGAGAGAATAAATCTGAAATCAAGGTTATCAGTGATATAAGGGGTAGCATATAGGACCTCCAAGTGACATATGGGAAATGTAACTCTCGGTCTGTCAGATGTCTGAAACACTGAGCTCGTGTTCTCTAAAATCAAGGAATAGATTTTAGAAACAATGCAGGTTAAGAGTAGGAAGAATTTACTGAGATAAACAAAGTGTCTGTCTAAGAGGGACAGAAGGGGGCCCAGAAAGTGGGATGCCAGGGACTGTGCTTCTCAAGGGAGTTTGAAAGAGCAAAACTATGAGGTGAGGCAGATCCAACGTGAGGCAGAACTATAATCAATTGGTAATGTTACAAATATAGTCACTTAGGTAATACTACTCCAATAGAAAAATCATAGGATGGGTGTGAGGTGGAACAAGACTATGTTGAACCAGTAAAGTTACAATGAGTATAGTCACTTAGGTAATATCAATTAAATGAGGAACAAGTGGGGAATTAAGTCGGGCAGCAAACACACATGGGGAGAACAAAGACTTTCCTGGGGGGGGGATTAAGGAAGTTTTGTTCTCCATCCTAAGGAGACTGATGCCTATTTAGAATATCAATCACTACTGTTCATCTCTAAGGGAAGTAGATATATGGGTGAATAGTCCCTCATTCTCTTAAAGCATGACCTTCAGTGAATTTGTCTCTAGACACGGTTGTTTCTACATTGACCTTTCAAGGGCTCACCCTTATCTGACTGCCTACAATATTTCTAAAAAACTTAGCTACTTATGATATCAGAAGAAACAAGTTTTTTTCTAAATGTTCTAGAGGAACATTCTTTCTTAACTGTTTCTAGCTTCTTATTGCCAGGTATGTTTGATATTTGTGTTGGACACTTTCTCATTGTTGGGACAAAATACCTACATGACCACAACTTAGAAGAGATATATTTTGGCTCATGGTTTAACTCATGGTTTACTAAATTCAAGGCAGAAACAGCATAGTTAAAGAACCTGGGAAGAGGTCAACTGCTCATACATGGCAACCAGCAAGCAGAGAAAGAAGGGAAGATCTGGACAGGGAGATATAGCCTTCAAAGTTACAGCCCCAGTAATCCACCTCTTTCAACCAGGCCCTACTGATATAGGGGAAAGAAACTCCCAACCTACTAGATGTCTGGTACGATAGAGGCTAAAAGCAGAATATATTTACTGAGAGAAAGCAAGCTTCTGTCTGAGATACAGACAGAAGGGGTCCTGAGTGAGTTGCCAAAGACTTTACCTTTTCTAGGGATTTTTAGAGAGCAAAACCACAAGGTGAAGCAAGTGGAAGTGGGGGGAAATGGGAACTCGTAAGGTGAGTATGAGGTGGGACAGAACTATCAACCAATAAGATTATAATTGCTCAGATAAAGCTGTTAAATCTAATGGGGAAGTAAGTCAGTAACAAGCAGACATGAATACAGAACCATGTCTTTGCCAGTAGCGGCTGGGTTAATAGACCCTTCTGGCCTTCTCGAGGTGATGGATACCTATTTAGAATATTAATTCCTGATATTTATCCTTAGGTTTTAGCTGTATTTGTTTTGTCTTTGTCTGGAGTTCTGGCCCATAGAAGAGGTGTTTGTTGTCCCCCATAGTTGCAAGGTATCTGGTCTTCTGCACTGGCTCCTTCAAGGACCTAGCCCTGTCTGCTTATCATATTTCTATCTAACTCAGCTACCTGTAACACCACCTCCCCGAAGCATGGTAAACTATTAACTCATCAATAGATTAATCCACTGATGAATGTAGTCCTCCTCAGGATCTAATCATCTTTCAAACACACACCTCTCAACACTCAAGACTTAGGAGGTATATTCTATATCTGAACCAGAACCTTCCACTCCTTTCTGCCAAAAGCTCATGTTGATTTCATTATGAAAAATGTAGTTAGTTCACCTTTAAAACTCATCAAAATGTTAACAGTTCCAGCACTTACAAACAGTCCAGGTCAAAAGCCTCCTCTGAGACTCACAGTAAACTATTAGCAGTGAAGACCTGCAAATATCAAAAAGAAAGTTAAATTCTTCTATCATAAAATGGCATAGAATAAACATGTCCACTCAAAAAGGGAGAAAAAGAAAGACAAAGGAATCAGTCAAAAGTAAGACCTAAAACCAGAAAGGAACACATTAAATTCTACAGCTCAGTATCCAGGGAAAGTTATGGTGACTCAGTAGATGTTTCACATTCTGCAAATTTCTTTCTTTTTTTGTAATTTGAAGAGAATAAAACAGAATAGAGACAATCAAGACAAAACAATGAACATGATACAAGACTTCAAAACAATATAAAGGAAACCAACAATGGCTGCCATGGTGTCTGTTGCTATCTTCAAAATAACTTCGTATACCATCAGGCACAATAAAACCAAATAAAACAGAACAGAATAAAACCAATCAGAACAAAACAATGAAAGCAATACAGGACTTCAAAGCAAGACAACAGGAATACAACAGTGGCTGCCATAATTCATCTTGTTATCTTCAAAGTAGCTGCTTATACCATCAGACATAATAAAATCAAACAAAACAAAATAGAATAAAACCAAGCAAACAGAACAATGAAAACAATACAGGCTTTCAAAACAGAATATAGATTAACAATGGCTGCTGCTTTCTTTCTCTAGACATATCCTTGTCTTTAACCATCACAGCATCTATTGTGCATTTTGGTTTCCACTAACTCCTTGAATTTTTATACTAGGGAGCCAACACGATGTTCACTCTAGTGACCCTGAACCATTTCACACATGAGCATAGTCTCAAGCTGTATCCATTTACCTACAAGATCCTCAAGGTTATCCTTCTTCATAGCTGAGTATCTTTCTTACCTATTTTGCAGTTGATAGGCAAATTATCCCTACTTTTTTCTGATTCGCTGTTATATAGAACATTGTTTTTTATCCTTTGACTTTTAGTCTGTGAATTTCCTTTTGAGTTAAATGTGTTTCTTGAGTAAAGTATATTGATGAATCTTGTCTCCTGATCCACTCTGCCTGTGTTTCTTTTTGTTGGTGAATTGAGACCACCTACATTAATGGTTATGGCCAACATATGCTGACTCGTCTCTGCTATGCTATTTTCCTGCTATTGGCTACCTATTTTTTCCCTCCATTCCCTTTCCCTGCTTTGTGATCCCCCTCTGCCACTGTTCCTGGAACCATGATCATTTTTATCTCTCTAGAATGTCCTTTGGTATTCTTTGTAGGATTGGTTTGGTGGTCATGAATTCCTTCAGTTGGTCTTCTTCATGGAAGTATCTTGTTTCTCCATTAATTTTGAAAGATAATTTTGCAGGGTACATCAATCTGGGTTGGAAGTTATTTTCTTTCAAGACTTGAAATACTTCACTCTAAACTTTTTATTACCTGAGGGGTTTTGTCCCATGATCCTGATTGGTTTTCCTTTATAGGTGATCTGTTTCTTTTTTTCTAATACTTTTTACTATTCTGTTCTTGTGCCGAATTTCTGGAATCTTGATTACTATGTCTGGGTGTAGATTTATTTTGATTATGGCTAGCTGGAGTTCTATATGCCTCATTTATCTGTATATCATGTACTTTTCCCATATTTGGAAAGTTTTCTGGTATTACTTCTGTAAATAGAATTTTAATGTCATTTGTGTTGACCCCTGCTTTTTCACTGACACCTATTATTTTTAAACTATTTTGTTCTGCATTGTCTTTTAGTAGTTGAATTGTTATTTCCTTTTCCCTTGTTATTTTTAAGAGATCTTTCCTTTCATGATCGCAAGCTGCACACTGTCTTTAAGATCTGACAGTCTATCTTCAGTTTATTTCAAGTGGTTTTTCAGCTTTCAATGGAGTTTTTGATTTCCTGAATATCTCTTTGAATCTGTTTCATGCATTCTAAATTTTTCTTATAGTGCTCATTCATGATTTCCCTCACTTTCCTATGCTCCTGTATTTTTTTATTTATGTCTTCTTCAGAGATGCTTAGATTTCTTTTATTATGTTTTTTATTTCTTGTTTTACCTGAGATAGTATTTTTGTTCTAATTTTTTTTATAGCCTCATGAAATTGTCTCTTTGCTTCAGTTGCCATCACTTCAGAAACTTCAGGTGTGCAACTCCTAAGCCCTCCCATGTTTTCATCTGCTGGACTTGCTCTGCTTGGGTTGGAGTCCAAGGACTGTCTTTTGCTTCTTTGCCTTGATATTTTCTTGTGTTTTCCAAACAAGTGGGCAGTGGGGCCCCAGGAAGTTCCTATGTTGACTACAATTTCTCTGGAGCATGACTATTTGGTTCTCCTGGGTTCTCCTGGCCAGTGCTGGCTCCAGGTATCCAATGGTGGCCACTGGGTATGCTGGTTCAGGACCAGCTGCTGTTTTTTCAGCCTATGCTGGTTACCTGGGGCAGAAGCATCCTGAGGGCTGCTGGAATGCACACGGGGACAAGGCCTGCCTTTTCCTCCCAATCGGAGCTGGTTACTGGCAGGCAGTGTCTTTCAATAGCTGCTGGAGTATGTGTGGGGGCAGGGCTGGCTGCCACCTCCCTACCAAGCTGATTGCCTGTTACATTCTGGAAATTTCTGACTTCCAACAGTCTCTACTAAATTTTAAGTTTCACATTCACAACTTCATGCTCTGACCTTTCAAGGGCACACAGCCTAGCCTCCTATGCCTTCTTTTGAAATCTTAATAGCACTCTCTGTGACCCCAGATAACTCTTACATTCTGCAAGCCTTCAACATATGAAGGATGGGTGAGCAAGAGAAAGTAGACCACAGTCTTTGGATTGAAAAGGCTGAGTAAGGAAGAGCTGCCTCAAATAGGAGAACGAGTTATTGGGGTACTCTACCAAGATGTCCATCTTAATCCCTGGACTCAGTAGGAGGTCTCTATCCTGTGTGAGTGACACCCACGGAGAAGCAGCCAATAGTCCTGGAGATGTTGAATTTCGAGTGAAAAGAGGTAGAAGTCATCAGTAACTCGACTATGCACTTGCCAGCATTTATTCCCTTTCTTTCTCTTGGAAAAAGATGACAGGCACCCACAGGGAAACAAGAAATACCACCTATACCTAAAATTTAATGGTTTCTTTTTACCTAGATGTTCATACAATGCTGTCAAAGTGCCTCCTTTTCCCTTGCTCATCAGTCATATTGGTTTCAGTTACATTCTTTAACAGAAGACTTCTGTACAAAAATATGTTGTAATGTGTCTTTTTATATGCTACAAAATTCAAAGACTGACACATGTGTTTGAGGTGTCTTACTTTAAACTGTTTTCATTGCGAAAACTCATGAACCCCCAAAGATTGTAGATTTCGACTTCTTTGCACCTGTCTTTGGGTGTTCTCAGGCTGATTATATGCATGTGCTTCTCCACTGGTTTCATAACTTTAAAAGCTGACTGTTTTTAATTCTCCAGGACCCTGAACTTATCATTTATATTTCAATCCTCACAAACTACAAGATAAGCTTTATCTAATTTGGGGTAATAGTTATAGAGACGCAAAATTTTCTCAGAAACCAATCTGTACATACAACATTTTTTTTCTCTGTGCCTGAAATATACGAATGGCTTATGTTTAATACTCAGTCAACTTTTACCATATTCTGAGCACATCCTTGGAAGTGAGAGGGTTTCATTCATTTCTATTTTTCTAAAGTTACTGTCAGCTATTACTTGTAAAATAGATATTGCTTATAAATCAGGCTTATTTGGCATAATCATGATGTTATTTGTACAGATCATGTGTGAATAAATTCTGGCTTTCTTGAGAGTTTAAAAAAAAACATATGAAGGGTGGTATCTGAATGATTCCTGAGATACCCTTCATTTTTCCTACTGTTGTGATACAAAGTGCTTTGCTTCTTTTTAATGCTAATCTTTTCAGCAACCCTACCATCCATGGCCCTAACTTTTCAAGCACTTCTTTTTTGTTGAAACTGCAATATTTTCACATCTTTAGCTCCAAAATTTGTTCTTGATTTTCACTGGGAAGCTGTGAAGCTGGTGGGATCCTGAGAAGGGGCAATGGGAGATCAAGAAAAGCAAGCCACATAGGAAAAGAAAAGCTGGGGCTGGGTGGGAGGCAACCCTTTGATGGAGAGGAAGCAGTGGCCTACCAGCCCCCACATCTTTACTTATATACCCTAAAAAGATGGCAGCACAAGATGGAGTCAAAAAAGTGCAAGATCTTGGTGTTTTGCTGAGAACACAGAAAGCAGGGCATTCTCAGAGACCTGTGTGCTACAGTTAACAGGGAGGAACACTAAGGAGATAGAAACCTGCTGATATGCAACACGGCTCAAGGTCAACTTATTCACATGATCTGCCTCTGGCATTTAATGTTGCTGGGACAGGCTTTGCTGTAGTCCCAGGGAGTTCACTGACCTCTAACTTAGCAGCGCCTCACAGATGCTTATTAAAGATCTGGCTAAAAGCAGCTAACAATAGCTATGCCATAATCTAAAATGGGCCACTTTGAAATGTCCTCTACCAGGTTAATTAGCCCACTGCCCTTAATCTCAGTCTCCTAGAAAGTGTGAAGACACTAGAAAAATGTAAAAAAACTTTTTGCCACAGCACAACACAGATGACCTCTAGTCTTTGTTCCTATGTGGCTTTTACTGTTTGCATTTGTATCAGCAGTTTGGTCTCCTGAGCTGTACTAGAATCTCCCATCAATCTCAGCTTATAACATTTCAGGGCTACTCTAGCCAGGATCTTGAAACCTTTACAAACTCCTCCCACAAAGGCTTTTAAGCCACCTAGGAAGGTACAGTGACAGCAATAACCTCATTTCTCTGGTACCACAATCTGCCTTAGTCACCTTCTCATTGCTGGGACAAAAACATATGACACTTATAACTTAAAAGAGGATGGGTTGATTTTTGCCTCATGGTTTTAGTCCATGGGTGGCAGCCTACAAAGCACAAATGGCATGGTGGAAGGTCTAGAAGAAGGACTCAGTCATACTGTCAGTGGCCCACTGCCTCCCTGTAGGCCTCATCATTCAAAAGCATGTTTAGCTATAAATCCATCAATGGATTAATCCATTGATTTGTGTAGTTCCCTCCATAATTCAGTCACCTTTCAAAGCCCCATCTGTGAACACACAAGGCTTTCTGGGAGACATTCTACATCTCAATCATAACAGCATAGTAGGTGCATTGCTTCAGGCTCTGCCTATTTTTCATGCCCCCATCAATATGTCTGTGTTGTTTTTTCCCTTCATTTTGCAAAGACATCTATAAACAAGATTGAATTTAGGCCTTAGCCCACTCCCATATAACCTCAACTTAACTTGATTATGTCTCCAAAGCTCCTATTTCCAAATTAGGTCACATTCCTGAGTATTGAGAGTAGGACTTGCCTATGTCTTTTTAAAGGATGACTTCCAACCTACAAGAGGTTTTGAGAGAATCTCTTGGAGAATTTGATATATAACTATGGAGCATGGGACATACAGTGTCTGATTCTTTGTAAGAGAAGTCTAAAGGTGACAGAATGTGGCATTTTATCATGCAAATTAGTAGCACTGAGGTGAGTGCTGTTTCTCCATCAAGTGAAGGGCAAAAGTATATGTTTTTGGAAACCAGATTTGGAACCTGCCAAAGGAGTAAATCTACAGTCTTCTTAAAAGATATCTTTCCCAAAGTGACTTTTAGAAGTCCAGTGTGACTCCAAGAGGTCACAGTTCTCCAAAGAAAAGCTAGAAATTGCAAATAGGACTACATCTGGTGCCAGGCACATGAACCTCTCCTTCTGTTTTCACTGACTGAATGAGGCAGTAAGTAAACAGATTAATTTGCTGCCTTATCAATTGGCCAACTGATATTTATGTGGTTTAGTGACTAAGTAGGTAATGATGATGAGATTCCCTGTGAGCACAATCTCTCCTGCAAGATGGGAAGAGTGGTGAGAGTGGAAGTTATCAAGAGTCAAGGGAGCCAAAGAAGGAGGCACAGTGAAAGGAGAGGATGCCTGGCAGTACAGTGTCACTTGTGAGGATATCATGTGCTGGCAAAGCTGACTGCTTGTCCCTGACATGAAGCATCTGGTCATTTCAGTTCAGGGATGTGAGGCTCCAACTTCCCCTGCATGTGGGTGGATTCCTTTCTCGATCAAGTGCAGCTAGTGCATGCACTCTCAGTGGGGGTGATCTCATCTCACAGGATGAGGGAAAAATCAGTTCTAAGAGGCAAGCATTCTTAGACCTGATCATTTATGGCTCTCCACAGGTCCTCAAACTATGAGCAAACATGTAGTACATCTGTGTATCAAAATTGTATGGGAGGGGATGACTAGGAAAAAATATCTAAACATTACCAGGGGAAATGGTGGCAATGATAAGTTTGAGGAAGACAGGGGTAATAGATGGTCTGGAAGTAAAGAAAAAGGATTCTGGCCAGGGATACTCAGGACAGTAAAGGTTTTACATGGTCCAATGGCTCCTGGCTGGTAAGGTGGGGAGCTGCAATTGGCTGCTCTGTGGCCCACGTGGCCTTTTCCTGCATGGTGCCCGCCCTCAGTAGGCCCTTTTTCATTTTGGGAGTGCTCCAGCCACAGTGCTCCTGGAGGTCTTGTCCTGGCTGTTCTGTGGCTACTGCAGATTGCTGCCCAGCACATGGCCCTCTCCTTGTGTTACCAGCTGGTTAAAAGTGGCAGTAAGGAAATGGATGAATTTGCTTATGAGGCTTAGTCACTGAGCATTCAAAGATGATGAAATTTTCTGTGAGTAGAATTTAGTTCATACTACAGTTTGATTCTGGGTAGGCCAGCCTGGCCGGGATCCGACTCATAGAAGGGACTGCTCAGTGTAATTACTGGCCTCTGTCATGATCATACGAGTGATCCAGTTCCACCAGCTTCAGGAAACCCCTGTGATACCTGCCTGCATCCTCTGCTTTTAGTTACTAGTTTATGGTTGGCTTTAAAAATTCTCACTTCTGGAGGTCACACAGCTGAGTAACATAAGGTTAGTCTCCAACTTTGCTGTGGCTGACATGATGATATGATTGCCTAGGTCTCTTTTCTGGGACTTGAAGTCTACTTTTGTTGAAATCACTTGCTTTTGGTCCCAGGTGACCTTTTGACATTAGCAGACCAAAAACTCCATCCTTGGGACATTTTCTGTGTGTATGTCCTATGATGGGCCATAACAATCCCTTGTGCATGTGCAGATTGCCCATGATGTAACTTCCAGCCACCTGCATCGTTATCTCATAAATATGTCAAAGCTCCTGGGGATGCACATCTGAGGCTGGGTTATGCATCTCAGTGCTTCGCTGCTTTGTGAATAAATTCTATTCTGTAAAATTGAGGGGTTTCAATGGTTAGCATACTACACTGTTGACAAAATGGGGCTGGTTCTATAACACTTGGAATGTAAGAGTAGTATGTAACACAACCCCAACCCATTGCTGTGTTTTGCCATGTGCAGGTGCCCTGGAGATTATCAACTGAAATCAGAACCACCCAATACTCTGATATCCAGCATTGTCCTAATTAGTTCTAATATCCTCAGTTGAAATCTTTGTTTGCCTCCTGGACTCATCTAATCCTGGAAACCTCAAGGAAAACTGAGTACAGAAAAACAACAGTAGGAAAGTGGGAGACTTGCTGCCTGTGGTGGTGCTGTAATCCCTGGTACCTGAGAGATTGAGGCAGGAAAATATCTGAAGCTTGGGAGTTCCAGGCCAACCTGAGCAACATAGCCAAAACTCCACCTCAAGTTAAACGAACAAAAAATGGGAAACTTGTCAGTTTATTTTGTACCAAAACACGGCCTCTGATTTGACCTGTGGAAATGAATTAATCATGCACATGTTTATAGTACACTTCTATTATTAGAATCTCAATCGATACTTTGAGGCCCTTTAGTCAGACCATTATAGCTGGTACACTGTTCTGAATCAATTAAAAGTGTTTGCCTTTCATGGTCATTTTGATTTGGGAAAAGATACAAAGGTCTCACAGTGCCAGATCTGGTAAGTAAGGTAGATGAAGACTCACTGTAATGATTTTACAAGACTGCTTTTCCATCGGGCGCTATACTCAACAGCAGCATTTGCCATACATTTTCCTTTTGAAGTCTTCTTTTATTTCTTTTTTATTAGCATATGTTTATGGTATATAATGATTACATGTATCTTGGTAAACTAGTTCATATACATAGTGTATCTTAATATTTTTGATCACATCTCATAAGACACTCATGAAAGGAGAATTCCTGAATTGTTTCACAAAGAGGCAAGAACAATGGACAAGTGTGTTCCCAGAGAGGCGAAGTCTTCTGAGGGAGTTTAATCCAGTGTGTCTGCTACTGTAGTACATTTTTTAAAAAGCTTAAGCATTCACTGTGTTTTGATCACCCCTTGTACACGTCAAACAAGTATTTAAACACAGTCTACTTCAGATGATGTGTGTGTTGGAAATTTGGTAATTCTATGTTGTAAATTACAGCACAAAAGATATGTGGACCAGGCTCTTTGGCATGCTGTGTGGCCTGGGGCTGGTGGCGCTGAGGCCATGGCATGGTATGGATTGAGGTCAGAGCTGTGGCTCCATGGCTGCCTGGCCCTCCACCTGTGCTGTCTGTCTGTCTCTCTCTCTCTCTCTCTCTCTCTCTCTCTCTCTCTCTCTCTCACACACACACACACACACCCCAAGGCTCCTACGTGAAGATGTGGGTGTGCCTGACAGGGAAACAAGGCTACACTTTCATTGCAATGAGGGCAGGTCAGTGACGTCAGCATCACTTGAGATCAGCATGTGTGATGCCACATACAAGGGAATTGCCTTTCCCTGCTTTCTACAAATGGAAAGAACCAAACTGCTTATTTTCTTGTAGGAAGGGTGTTCAGCTCTGCTGGTGAGAACAGAAACTATCTCTCATATATTTACCCAATTAGACATGCTACTTTGGCTCGTGATTTATATCCCTCGGGCTCAGTGTGTGCCTCATTGTTGACAGGGCAGAATGGTGTGCAGCCACCAGAGGGCAGAGAATGGCAGGAAAAGAGAAGGGCTTTGGGGAGGAAATGTAGAGAAGCCAGCTGCAGCTATCCGAACAATGAGAAAATGACCTTTCCATGTCCATCTGCTCCTTTACAGCCTGGCCCTGGCCTGCTTCCCTCTTAGCAGAATGGGAAGGTGCCTTCCTGTAATTTGGAGTTGGGAAGACACCAGTCTAGACCCCCAGGGACAACAGATACTGCAAACTCATTGACAGTCATTCCTCTTATGCTTTGTAGCTGTGGCACCAATGCAGCTCCCCACCCCCAAATATGATTGTTGGGTTGCGAGATAAACATTTCAGCTTTACGAGGTGGTGCCAAATTGCACTTTAATGCAGATGTTCAAAGTTTATACCCAGAATTGTGTGAGAATTCTCATTTCCTAGCATCATTTCCGATCGTCTACAGTAGCACATCTTAAATTCCTCCTAGTCTCATGGGTGATTTGTATGCTCCTGTTTACCAGTGAAGTTGAGCATTTTTTTTTGTATTGACCATGTTAAATCCTCCAGAGGAGGACTAAACCTATTCATTGCCTCTGCTTACGTTAGATAGGGTACTTTTCATTGTCAAACTGATCTGTAAAGTTTGTGTTTTGGTGGTATTGGCTTTGAACCCTGAGCCTTTGCACTAAAATATATCTCATCCTTTTTTAAACATTTTTATTTTGAAAAAGGCTCTCCCTAGGTCACTGAATGTCCCACACTGAACTCAGACTTGCTATCTTTCTACCTCAGCCTCCCAAAGTCTGTGCCACCATGCCTAGCTTGACTGTGAATTTTTTAAATGGATACACTTAGATACTGATCTTAGATTTGTTCTATGTAAGACAAATATCTTTTTCCAGGCATAGCTTCTTTTAATTATATTAATGACACTTTTTGAAAAATTGAAAGTTTTTATATTTGATGGACTCAAATTTATCAACAGTTTCTTTATCATTTATACTTACCATGTCTTATTTAAGAAATCCTTATATACTCTGAAATTGTAAATGCAGTCTTTCATATTTTTACTAATAATGTTTACACTTTTTTCCTTCTATATTTGGTTTTTCTTTTTTATCAACTTGGTGGGGGTTTTGTTTGTTTGTTCATTTTTGTATTGGGGATTGAACTCACAACCCTGTGCTTGCCAGGCAGGCACTTATGCTGCTGAGCTAAATCCCTGGCCCACTGGTGTTTATTTTAGAACCATGCATCTGCCCTTAACTTTTCAAAATGGAAAATCACCTGGCTTAATGCTACTTTTAAAACAAGACATCCATTTTTCACTGATTGATAAGGTCATTTATGTCCTAAATCAAATTTACACACACACACACACGCACACACACTTCCATTTCTAGGCTCAGCATTCTGATTCATTTTTTTTAATCAATCCTTGTACCAACACCAAATTCTTTATCAGATTTATTGAGACACACATCATTTTGTTAAAGATGTATTTTGTATATAATTGCTAATTCTATTTTATTATCACTGATCACCCTGTACATTTACTTCATACATTTAGGCTACAGATTCACAAGTTTGACTCACACATCCATGAAACCATCACTACACTCAAGGTAGGGAGCGCGCCATCGGCCCCCATAATTTCCTCACGTCCTTTGGCTATCTCATTCTTCTGGCTCTTTTATCCCCTCTTTTTCAGGGAACTGCTAATCTTCTTCATTCCTATAGATTCACTTTCATTACAACGATGGGTATTATTTTAGAGCTTTCAATTATGCAAATAACCCGATGCTCCATGTGTATCACAGGTTCATCACCACCACCGGTCTAGAACTTCACTTCAATGAAATAACGTAGTAGGTGTTCTTTTTTTGCATAGTTTATTTTACTTAGCATTGTTATTTTGAGATGTTTTTTTCCAGTGGTGTGTATCTGCCCACTCCCTTACTTAAGTCCCAATAGAAGGGTTTTCTGTAACTTTCAAAAATACATCATGCCAATTCATTTAACATTTTATTTAAAATATGGTGAAGACTAGAATAGTGTCTGAAATATAGTAAGCACTATATAAGAATTTACTATTATTTTGGTGGTGTTACCTAGATTTCACATGCTTACCTGAAAACAAAGCTACTGAGGGTCCAAATAACATGATAAACAATAATGTTTTAATATACAGAAGAGGAATTAAAAAATATTACTTACCTTGATAGCTAAAGGAAAACATCTGAAAGCAATCAAAGCTGAGGAATTAAAGCTTATAGAGTAAATTATCTTTGACCAATGGTCTAATCAAATGAACCACTATATAAAAAACACTGATTTGGGGTCATAGGTTCATTCACAGAGAGGAAGGGAGTGCAGTGAATGGGAAGGAAGGGAAAAACAGAGCAGGCCATTATGGATAAATTGGTTCTTAGAGAACATCAGCCAATAGTATGACCTAAATGCTAGAAAAATCCAAAGCCGCATTTGGACCAGGTAACAGACTTGTGCTGAATAGCAGAACATGCTGTTATTCCATTTCCTCTGGCTCTTGCTGGGCCTCAGTTGAAAAGCTATTCAAACTTTCTTTCTGTTACATTTCCAAAACTCACATATTGGAGAAAGTTGAAAGGAATATAGCAATGTGGACTTGGAATTCGAAAAAAAAAAGTTTAGCATAGGCACCCAGACCTGCTTATTGCTGGCTTGAGGGCAGGTAGCTAAGGTTTGAGGACAGAGATGTCCACTACTTCTGCTAGCCCAGAGACTGTAAAGAGAGCCCACAACCTAAAGTACCTAAAGGTGGGAGTCGGTGGTGATGTTTTTGGTGTCTATGCTGAATACCAGAATAACTTACTACAAGGACAGTGCCAAAGAGGGGTTTACAATAGTCCTAGGAAATTCATGGAGGGACAACTGCCTCTTGGGCTGGCTATGGCATTAACATGATCTCAGAGTTTCCCTGCAGAAGTGACATAGCCAGTTAAGTCTTGCTCATGCCAGACTATCTGCACTTCTCTAGGTATAGATCTCTTTTACTGATCCCAAATCCACCAACTGCTAGAAGATTATAACTAGTTTGTAGGTGATCGAAACCAAAGTCAGAACCATCAACTCAACAGACTGTGGCCATCTCTCGCTGACTGATAGTGAAAATTCTATTCCTCGTGGTTTTCCCAAGTGTGCAGGGGAAATCTCTATATTTTTGTCTGTACTCATTCTGTCTCAAGAGAAAATCATTGAGGGGCTGCTCCCAGTGCCATCAATACCTGACATGTAAGCAAACAATGAATAGAGAGGAAATGCTGGTGGAGGGCTGGAAACAAGATATTGGCCAGTGAAAACTGTTGCTAGTAATGTCCTATGGTCAGATCAAAAGTCAGCTTTGCAGAAATCTTATTCCCTTTCTAAAGTGGATTCTGTGTACTATCAGAAGTGTACTATCAGAAGTGATACCTTGCCCAGGTGCCTCTACAATGATTTGCGTGCCCACTTCTCCATAGTCAGCCTTCTGCAAGGAACTCAAACTCCAGGAGACGAATGACTATTACCCAATACTCAAAGCAGAGCCCAGTGTATAAGGACTTACAAAAACAAGTAAGAGGCATTTTTGAAGGCTAATTCCTTGCATCCATTCTGTTAGAAAATAGGTCTACCCTGAATCTCTGTGAAGAAAGATATAGGAAGGAAAGATCAAGAATTTATGTTTACAGAAATATTTATGAATTTTCTCATTTTGGCAGATTTCATCAAGATATCTAGGAAGGCTGGATAGCTGCTTTGACTGAATATATGCATAAAAAAGCAAGAGTATGAGATAAAATAAAAACTAATTAGAACATAAGGCTAGAATTTAAGACTTGAGCCTTCCCTCCCACTGAGAGAAAACTGGCAGATTCCTTCAGTGAACCCTATAGTTCATTGCTTGGATCAGGTCCGGCTTATATCTGCTGTCCTGCATAATTCTGGATCTCATCCCTTTATATCCTCGGGCTCATGTGATAAATGACATTCTCAACCTCTCTATAAGATTTTATCCTCTCCCACCATAACCACAGCAATTGTCGAGATGAAGATCGAGTGCCTGGAAGACAGTATAAGAAGCTGTTATTTCAGAGCTCATAAATTGTGCAAAAAAACTGGAATTTTCTTGATTCTCATAATGTGAGTCTCTTAAGGTTCTGCTGGCTAGATGGGCTTTGTCTTTCTTAATGCTCACTACCGAAAGATGCTAGAGGCCATTGTTAAAGAGTGGCCGCAACATACTATCACAGAATTTAATGCTGAGTGGTAATATGTCTGTACCATCCTAGGATTTTAGACTCACTTGATTCTGTTCCCATCCCTGTTCTTGCTAGGGCTCAGGAAGTTCTGTTCTTTTGTTCTTGGGGAGTTTTTTATTCTGGGGATCAAACTCAAGGCTTAGTGTATAGTAGGCAAGTGTCCTATTACCAAGCCACATACATGTCACCTAGGGAGATTTGAAAGGACAATCCCATTGTGTGCTGAACTCACAGTGATGCCTTGTTTTATTACTAAGGCGGTTCACTTGGACCCAACCTGAACACTTAATAGCTTCTGAACCATGAATCTTTCCCAGGAGACCTGTTGGTTCTTGGAGTATAACAGTCAAGCTGAAATATGTCAGAATCTTAGGTCCAGAAAGTCTGATGACTATGGCAACCATCCAGTATCTTCAATGCTTTTAAGTTCCCAGCTAATGTCTTCTCTTACAGGACTAGGGGAGTCCCTTGGAATGTTTTCCACAGGAGAACATGCCACCCATAATGCCAGAGTACCGAGATGATTCATTTCCCAAATTAGAGTGGATTCTGTGACCAAGGGTAAGGGATGGTGCTTACAAGATCTGAACCCTCCATGACTTTTTTTAGAATGTGTTATAAGCATGAGTTTCATCAAATATGAATCAAAGAAGTGACTTGCTGGAGGTGATGCATGCCACTGCAGGTACAGATGGAAAGGCTACTTCACACTGGTCACTGAGACTTGTATGCATCCTAGCGATAGGAAACACATGACACCTGTCATATGCTGTCAAAAGTTAAAATATGACATCAATGTTTCCTTTCTTATGTGCTGTTGTCTATATTTCCAGACACTAGCTATCACATGGCATGAAGTGTGGGGTGCTCTGATTTCTCCACTGTTTGTGGTTTTTGTCGTCATCATTTCAATGGCACTTTGCTGCTGGAGTGGTGTGCCATAACTGAACTATTATTCAATATTTGTGTACAGTCATACCTCTGTACCCTCAGATTCAGTGAACCGTGACTCAAACCTTGGTTCCATATTGCAGAACTTTTTAGTGTCATTATTCCTTAAACAATACTACTACTATTTATGTAGTATTTCATTTGTATTAGGCATTAGAAGCAATCAGGACCATGAGGAGGAAGGGGCTTCAAGGAGCCACGAGTGGGTGTCTAAACTGCCTTTGTTTCTATGCAATGCTCTTCACAATTTCTTTCAACTGTTTTCAGGATTCCTTTGAGTTCTTCAAAATACACAGTAGTAAACTCCCCACTGGCAGGCTGCTGAAGAACCTGACAATCTGGTGATAAACTGCTCCATAAACCTTGAATGGAAAATATTGCTTCACAGTTCTGGTTGGTAGGAAGTAGAATGAAGAAAAACCTCCAAATACATGATACTGCTTTTGCATGCAGCAAAGTATCAAATATTTGTATTTCTAATCTATCCATCTTGTTGAATCTTATACAGTTGTTTTATTTTCCTTTGTATATTCTCAATGCATGTTAATGGCCTGGGGACAAACAGAAAAGATCTGGGTAAATGCAAAAGAAATGTCAGTGTATTTGCTGGCACAGAGCCACTTGCTTACAAATGTTAACCCATGTGATTCTCACCACAAGCTTAAGAGGAACAAATAGTTCTGTCCCACCTCATGCCTGCCTGCCTTGCAAATTCCCATTTTTCCCCACCTTGGACCCACCTCACCTCCTGGTTTTGCTCTATAAAAGTCCCTAGAAAAGACAGAGTCTTTGGCAACCCATTCTCTTTCAGACAGCTTTCTTTCTCTCAGTAAATATATTCTTCTCTTAAAACAAAACAAACAAACAAACAAATAAAAACAGGTCTGGGGGTTTAGCTCAGCAGCATTAGTGCCTGCTTAGCAAACCTGAGGTTGTGAGTTCAATCCCTGGTACCAAAACAAACAAACAAACAAAACAAGAGGAACAAAGTATTACTTCCTATTTTACTCAGCACCAGGGGAAACTTGGATGAAGATACATGCTTTTATAGTCAAGTGCTTCATCCCTTGTATGGTTCTGGAAGCCAGTGTAATGTTCTCAACTTCCAGGTGTTGAAGAAATTCTGTTGAGAATTTCTTCATGGTCAAAATCTTTTGTATTGTATTGTATTGTATTGTATTGTATTGTATTTATTTATTTATTTATTTTTGGTACCGGGGATCAAACTTATGACCTTGCGCTTACCAGGCAAGTGCTTATGCCACTGAGCCAAATCCCCAGCCAAAATCTTGCATTTTAAGAACAACAACAACAACAACAAAAAAAAATCATTGTCAGGTAGAATGGCTTTAGTAATTTACAAACACCAATAAAAAGTATATCTCAAAGCAGTAATGAATTTCAAATGTAAATGTTGTAACATTTGTTACATAACAAATGTAATGCTGTGCTTTTTTTACTTCCTGACTATAATTCTATTTCTAAACATTTTCCCTATTTTCAGAGACAAAAATTCTAACTCTAAAGCTCTGGCCATTCCAAATTTAGATTTAATTCCATATATAACTTTAAGGCGAAAACTCTACCTGGATCAAGCTTTTTAAAAATCATGTTGGCTAAATTTTTGATTCTCTGCTAACATTTTCTTATACATTATAATTTTTGAGAAAGTCCTCTCACCTCCTGTTTTTTAAAAGAGCATCATAAATTTCTTTTTTTCTTTTTCCTTTTATTTTCTTTCCCTTCTTTTCCTCTTTTTCTCTCTTCCTTTCTTTCCTTTCTTGTTTATTTGTTTAGAAAAATTCCAGAGAAAATAGTCCTTCAATGTCTGTGCTAGATATCTGAGAGGTGGGTCGTGTTTCACTAAGGCTTTTGTTTTTATTTGCTTGTTTTATAATGCTATCACCAATGAGCAAGCAGACTCCATCAAAAACGAACATTTTCTAGCAGCCTAGCAGCCAACCAACAACAAACCACCCCTCAGTGAAAAATAAACCAAAAATCTTAAATACAACCCCAAAAAATCTGTTCTAGGGACTCAAATATCTCTCTCTCTCTCTCTCTCTCTCTCTCTCTCTCTCTCTCTCTCTTTCTCTTATCTTTTTTCTTTTCATTTGCAGTACTGGGGATTGCACCAGGGATTTTGCACTCTACTATGGTTCTTTTTTTTTTTTTTTTTGAGATGGGGTCTCTGTTAAGTTGAACAAACTGGACTTATGGGCTCAAACTAGAGATCCTCCTGACCCAACCTCCCAGAGTACTTGGGTTAAGCCATATACCACCACACCCTTGCCCAGCTCATGTCCTATTTTTTGAATCAAAACCAAATAACCCCTTTTCCTAATTCCTCCCACTCTAAATAAAATGTGCAACTCTGAATATAACAAATGAAAATTCATATTTGAGTTACTCTTAAAAGTGTGTCTTTTAATGCTCACTATTGTAATAAAGTTCTCCATACACAGATCGCTTTAGCAACAGTGTGAAGGAAGGAGCAAGAGTGTGGGAGGTGGCGATGGTTCCTCTTTCGCTTTCTCAGATATGCTATTTCAGCCCTAGACCACAAGCAGTCCTCCTGAGCAAAACCAGCCCAAAGAAAGTTGTCAGGCACAGACACTCATAGATTTTTCAGACTTGCCATGCTAAAGGCCGGCTCTGTTTCTCTTCAAAGATGATTGGATAAACTAAAGTCAATTTGCTAAAATGTGTTAAGTTTTTGATTCCAGTCAATTTGATAAATAATTTTAAGAGCCTACTCTGTACCAAGCACTGAGCTAAGCACTATTACCTTATAAACATTCCATGAATACTAGTTATTCTTTCTACATGCATGAATTTAATCCTAAATGCTTACTACTGTTATATTTTCATATGGGAATATCTTTTTCTATCATATTTTAATATTGTTGTCAGTTTATGGGAAAACTGTTTAAATGTTTTTTCTCACTTGTGATCAATTCATGAAAACTTGCATTAATTTTAATTTTTAAATCTCAATTTCTTTGTTGTGTCATATTACATCATTGACAGAATTTTGCCTCTTCATTATGTTTCTCTGTAAAACTTATATGAACATTTTATAACTCAGTGGAGACTTTTAATCCAAATTATAAAAAGTACTAAAATTTACTTTATTTCCATTAGAACTAATTTGCCTTATTTGGTTATATATAAATACATAGTTCTTTGTGGATGGCTGCAGTTGTTTAACCTAACTCAATTTTATTTCCTGTTGGAAAGCGTATATTCCAGCATGTGAGCTTCTCTTAGAAGTTATATTTGTATAACAACTGTACCAGAAAAGCCCACAAAAATTTTTCACTGAAAATTTGATTAATATGTATGAATTTTTCCAGTCTTCACTTTTCAGTCTTCAAGGAGATATTGCAGAAAGTTCAACCCCCACACTGGAGATTTGTTAAGTGTGTTAGTTCTTGGGCCCCTGGTCCATGTCATAAGACCAGTCTCTGGGAGAAAGATGGGAAAGTGCTGGCTTCTGGAAGAATAAACAGGAGTCTCTGGCCAAAGTCTTTCTGGGAAGAGTGTAAACTATGGCCTGCAGATATGGTGTGCACAAGAAAGGGATTCCTGGTCTTAGAAATGGTTAACAGGATAGTAGGTGACAGTTATCTAAAGTTGATGAACACAAAAGCCTAGTTTTAATAAACATTTTTAGTATTTTTATGAGTACCTGCTATCAACTAATTGCTGCTCAGCTCTAAACACACCTCTCATTGCTTGCTCTACTGCGAAGGAGCTGGTTTTATAAACAAGTCCCCCTATGGCTAGTATGTTGTTAAATTCTGTCAGTAGAGGGAACTAGACTAACAGCAAAGAAGAATGGGAATCACTTCCTGGTTCCTGTACAGTGCAGATAGTTCTGTTTTGTTTATTTGCTTTTGCTTTTATCATACATTAATAGCCTATACAGAGGAGAGGGATACTCAGCTTTGTTCCACTTTGTTCTCTACGGTAGATTCTTAGTGAGTTTAGCAGAGCCCAAGTGGCTGGTGTCCTATCGTTGAGCTCCCCTGATTCTGGATGGGGTGTTTCCTGCTTCCCATTTCCAGTCAATTTCTTTGTCTATACCTTAATCCAGTGGAAGGCGCCTCACTCACCAGTCCCACTCAGCATTGCTCTACTCACTGACGTGAACATCACTGGCTCAGGGGAACAAGGGGCTTTCTCCCACCATCCAGTGGGCAGCATCGTTAAATTTCTAAGGATTGCTGAATCCAATAATTTGTTTTTTCGTTGTATATCCCCCTTCATCCCTTGGATACTCTTTGCGATTCTATTTTACCCTTTACAGTTAAATCTCTGTTACTGTTAATTCTTTATATTAACTTTATATTAAATTCTTTATTACTCTTCCCCTGTTAAAATTATTGAATGTTTTTTTTCTGTCTCTTAATTAGATTCTGACACAAAATGATAGTGTATAGACATTTTGTGATAGAAATTTTGAATTTTCCTCCTTATACATTTTGTTTCCTTTCTATTTGAAACATAGACTATAAAGATCTTGGGAAGAGGATGGAGGTTGGCAGTCTTGGTCTTTAGAAGCCGCGAGTCTCATTCAAGGAAACTGGGTAACAGCATTGGTGATCCAGGTTCTCTGACATGACCCAATCACTCACTCATAGCCCTGCATCTAGATGACAGACCCCTGAGACCTCCTTGAAATTTCTGCCTGTTTGCAAGTATGGGAACTTAAAACTGAAATTAAGCTCAATTAAAGAAAGTAAATATGACATTTCACCTGCTCATAGTACTTATACTTTTATATTGCATCTTTAAGGAAAAAAAATATAAAAATCAATTTAAATTTATTAATGCTCCTACATAGCTTTGCTGTTCACAGAACATTTATATAGGTTTGAAAGCAGTGGTATATGTAATCTACAGACATGAAGATTTTTGGCCCCAAGGTAATGCTTCATGGCCCTCTGGGTTCAGAGGTGCACATCCTTGATAGCTCAAAGGCATTACTATAATTATAAGAATGGAAATGATAATGAAAGCCAAGCAATCATTAGTACATAACACAGAGATGATGTCATCCTCTGGAAACTCTGAAGAAAAGATGCTGTAATCTGAACTTTCATTTATAACGTCACCATCCCCACCCTGTGCCTTTCTTTGTTTACACTTTAAAATAAACAGTTTTTCTTGTTGTTTTGCATTAAAACATTAATAGTTTCTTAGAGACCATGTCCCTGTAGCATGCATTGGCTCTGCTTGGCAGCAAAGGATCACACTGAATGGTGGCGGGCTGCTGCCCTAATGAAAGGACTAAGAGCGAACTTCTCTCTGCCCCGCTTTCCGCCGCCCTCCTTCCTTGTTCTCATTTCTCTGTTTATCCCTTCCGGAACTCAGAGAAACTTCTCATGTTCTGACAGTCATATTTTTCCCTTTCTCTGCCCCTCCTTTAAAACTTTGCACCCGAATATTTATAAAGACATAACAAACACTTATAATCATTGAAACAGGTATAGACAGGATATAATTATGATAATCATGTATAAATAAACTAATACTTATAAAAGCATAATGAATATTTATAAATTATAATGCATATTTATAAAGAGAGATGAAGTAACATTTTCTGATACTCAATATACATGTTTATTTGATTTTGTAGTTCTGATCCAGCACCAATCCAGAGAATTGAAATAGTGATAGGAAAACAGGAAATGAAGAAAATAAATAACAACCTTGGTTGTGGAAGGATTTCATTTACCAAAATTAGAAAAATAAGATTTTTTTATTTATTTAATTTTTAATTTTTATCAGTACCGGGGATCGAACTCATGACCGCGCACTTGCAAGGCAGGTGCTTATGCCTCTGAGCTAAATCCCCAAAATAAGAATTTTTAATGTGTTAACATAAAATGATGAAACTGTTATTTCCTCCACTTTATTGTCTATACTTCTCCGTGTGCAGTGAATGTCATATAAAGTGGAATGGAAAACAAATTTTAAAAGTTAGACATTCACCATGTTTTTGGTCACATCTTATAATCCTTCCTAAGTTTCATGTTCAAAGTGATTAAAACAAAAAAAGCTGTAAAATACATGATTAATTGAAATTTCAGTTGAAGTTGATGATACAGAAGTAGCCACATTGTCAAATTCAATAAGCAAGTACTCTGGATAGTGATGTCACATCATACATATTACTTTGTGAAAAGCGTTTATTTTTTAGGGATGGCTATTTAAGTTACTCAACTGTTATCTATCCTTAAGGAGAAGCATTCAAACTTTCCTTCTAATGAAACATTATTCTACAAGTGAATGGGAGAACTGGTAAACATCAAAGCTGCTCTAGCTGAGGCCAGATTGAGGCTCAGTTTTCGTGATGTAGCCACTAACACTTCCTTGGAGCCACGATTTTGAGTAATGGCCAGAATACCATTCATCTAAGGGTTGCCTCTGGGAATCTGTCTGACAATGCTAATTCAACTCCTACTGGGCCACTCAAGAGCCCCTTAAGCACGTGTAGGTGCCTGAAACCTCCTACTCTAACACATACAAAGTAACTTGGCCATAAGACAGTAATGTGCCATTGACTCAGGAAAGACTTTCTTTCACTTGCCTAGGCAAGTATTCAAAGTAAACCACCCCTCAAAGCCAACACATCTAAAAGAAGGAAGTTTTACCCAAATGGGTTTTCTGTTTCCAGTGAAGAATGAAATCTGGGAGATGGTAGAAAAGCAGCTGGCACCACTAAGATATAACGCACAGGACAAAAGAAGCATCTGAATCTCATGTCCTGATTTATTTACTGCAGCCTGAACTTGACAGGTAGAGAATACATATTTTCCTTTTTCTGTAAAAAGGCCTGGGTTAGACCAGATGACACTTGGAAGCTGATCTCAGAAGACCGTTGGGAAACCAGGTTTGTGTTATTGATGTAAAGCTGTGGGGAGAGTCACCAAAACAATCATTTAGAGTGCCAAGTTGGTTTCCATAGCTTCAAGTTCATTCCAAAATAATTGAAAACATGTGCTAAAATGTGCAATTTTAAGGTTCAAACTTGCCTTGTAAGATATTTTCCATACCAGCTTTATTTAAAATGTTGTGGTCAAAAATATCTCATATGCCAGTATACAAATGTTTAACACAAATCTTTTAAAAACGAAAATTGTGAAGAATGAACAGAGAATTGAGGCAGGTGAAGAGCCTAAAGAAAATAGCTTCAAACAACATTTCTCACTGAGAAATCGTGAGCTTTGTCATTACAGTTTATACTTTAATCCAAAAGTTTTATGCTCCCTTGAAAATGATTCTTACGTATGAGCATTATACATGTGTTATCCAACCAACAGGAAAAAATGTCTTCCCATATTCCCATATTTATCCTGCACAAGTTCTCATCTGCAAAAGAAGTAGCAACAGGGGAGCCGAAACTCTCGGACCCGTAGAGTGGCCTGGGCTGTTTGGATCGAAAGTCTGCGCAGACCTGCATCTTGGCGCGACTCTTTGGGACTGGTA
>PVJX010020639.1:0-33060 GCA_004027295.1 Dolichotis patagonum | reverse complement strand
AGATCCTCTTGTCATCTTCCAGTCTTTGTAACTTTACTGCCTGCTCCCTTGTTATTTTTAAGAGATCTTCCCTTTCATGACCCCACATTGCAAGCCTGTGTTCAATTTTTGATAGTCTCTCTTTGGTTTCTTTCAAGCAGTTTTGCCAGCTTTCTATCGAGTCTTTAGTTTCCTGATAATCCCTTTGAATCTGCTTCATGAATTCTAGGTTTATTCTGTATTCTTCATTAAATTTTTCTCACCTTTTGTGTTCCTCTTTTCTTCTGTCTGTGTCTTCTTGAGAGGTACCCAGCCCTTCTTTTATTAATCTACTTATCTCTTCTTTAATTTGAATTAATATTTCAGTTTTGGTCCCGCTTACGAGGTCTTGAATATATCTCTTTATGTCCGCTAATGCTGTGGTTGATGTTGCTTTTTTGTTGCCCTCAGTCTCTTTTGTATTTACCTATCCTGGATCAGTGTTCTCAGGGTTGGGGGCTGGGAGTGTTTTCTTATTTCTCCCTTTCGTCATGTTTTTGGTTCCTTCCATACAAGTGTACAGTGTAATTCCCAGACCCTTTTCTTGTTGTTTAAGGCTCCTCTAGAGGGTGCAGGCTAGGAGCTTTAGCCCTCTTCAATAGCTTATCAGAGATTAGAGTTCAGCCACCGGCAGTGTGTACTAGCTCCTCCCTTCTGGGCCAGTCAACCTTTGCAGGCCTTCACTGTGTCAGTGTGCACTGATCTCAGGGAAGTAACTGGGTCCCTGCCAGGGGCATGGCCTATTTCAAGCAGATTCCACCAATCTGCTCGGCAAGGGGAATAACCAGCTGAAGCCACTTCCTTATGGAGTTAGGGCTGTCCTGCCCAAATCCAACATGTCGTCCAGTCAGTTTCCCCTTTCCCATGGCAGGGCCTTATTCCCATCACTCACCGTTTCCCCGAGAACTGCTGGACTGCCCGACCTCCGACTTCAGTGGGAATTCATGGTGCCTCTGGGTGGGTCGTATGCAGTATAGGTCCCGGCGAGCTGCATGGCGGGCTGTTCAGCTCCGCGCTGCAGCGGCTCAAGCCAGTCGCTTCAGCGTGGATCGCTTCTTCAGGTCGGGCGGAATTCACGCGGCTCAGGAGGGTGCCGTGCTCACTGATCTTATCTTCACTAATAGTAGCCCCAGGACCTCTTATTGGACCGGGTTTTTGTGCTTTAGTTTCTTTCTGGGTTGTGAGAGTCAATCTCTCTCTGTTTGGGTCTCTCCAGGGTGTTGTATTCTGGCATTTGAGCTGTCTCTCTCAGAGAGGGTCTCTCTCCTGCTACCTACCAGCCCGCCATCTTGTCTCTGACATTCTATTCAGTATATGTTGAATGAAAAGAGTTGAAGTTCTTTTTCATTCCAGAATAATCTAATTATTTTACTTTATAACAGCATGTGCTTTGGGGCCCAATGTATTATAATAATTTTCATTGAAATAATCTCTTTTATATGTCACATATATCTAGAATTGTTGAAACTGTATAATAAATTCCTATTTTAATAATATGTATATCGATTCTATAACTGCCTTTTATGGTGTTTCTGGTTTTAGTATATGTGCTGCTAAAGTGGAAACCGATGTTTATTAAATTGCACATTTGCTTTAAGCCTTTTTGCCTAGACTAACATGCAGCATATCTTTGTATAACCTATTGAGCAGCAATAACAATAAAAAGCCTGTTTTATTACATTTTCAACAAACAAAATATTTATCAAAAATTGCCTATTATGTCTTAGTAGTTCATTTTACATTTGTATCTGATTGTCTTGCTTACTTCTCTCTCATTGCTGGGACAAAATAATTGACACTCAAAATTAAGGAAGGAAAAGTTTATTTAGCTCCCAGTTTGTGGAGGTTTCAGTCCATAATCAGCTGGCTTCAATGCATAGTGGCATGGCATGGAGGTAGCTGTTCATGAGGCGACAGGTGCCAAAAGCAACAAGAGCAAAAAGGGAAGAACACGCCTCCTTCTCTCCTTTATATTGTATGCCAGCTACCTGTCCCTGGGCAGATGCAGCACTCACACTGCCAATCCCAGTGCTAGACAATGAACCAATCACAAATGCTAAACTCACCCACTTTTGAAAGGACTGTCCCTCCTGACCACATGAGGCTTTGGGGAAACATCTAAACACAAACCATAGCATTTCATCCTTGGTCCCCCCAAAGACTCATGTATATCTTTTATGCAAAAGACATTTAGTACATCGCCAAGAGTTGCCAAAGTCCTAACAGTTTCAGCATTACTGAAAAGTCCAAATCCCAAGTCTCTTCTGAGATCTAAGGCAAACTCTTAGCTGCATCCATCAGTACAAAGGAAAAAGACTTCCAACATTCAGTGGCACAAGATAAACAGTACCATTCCAAAGGATACAAATGGGGATATGAAGGAATAGGATCAAAAGAAGTCAAACATTAAGTCCTGGAGTTCCATGTTCAGCATCTGAAGCATTCTGGTTGTGAGCTCCAAAAGGCTTAAGTGACTCTACCCCCATGGCACTTTTAGTGGATGTACCTCCTATGACTTCTCTGTGGTACTGGCTTTGCCCCCTCCTTGCAGGTTTTCTTAGACTGTCCATGCTCTTGACTTTTCTAAACTTCTGGGTTCTCTGTTGTACCTTTGGCTTCACACTCATAGATTCACATTCTGCTCTCTCACAGGGCACGCTACCTGGCTTGAAAGGGCTTCTGAAGTCAGGGTGGAAGCCTTTTTAACCTCTCAATTCTTGCATTCTTTATGCACCTAAACCCAGCGCCACATAGGTGATGCTGAGGTCTGCTGCCAGTTGTAGCAGTAGCCAGGCTTTCCTCTCTCATGGGTGTAGGGGTCAAGTGCCCTGATTGTGAGGAACAAATTGTCTATGTTCGTGCCATTCTGGAATCTGATGCGGCCGCCGTCATTTTGGAACTTGGTAACGCCGCCACCTCCATTCTTGAACATAGCGTGGTTGCCCCTATTCTGGAACATGGTGCTCTCTGGCTTTCTCCTCAGAGCAAAGTCTTGCACTTTTGCAGTTTTGAGGCTGCAAAGGGTGGTGAACTGTTGCTTCCCATGGTGCCCTCAGGCCATCTTTTCTATTCTCCTGTTCTTTCTCAACAATTGAGATTTCATCAGCTATATCTTTGCAGTCCACAGCTTTATTGGAACTTTCTTTCTGGCCAGACTCACAGTGTTTTAAATCATCTTTTTGGGCGCTTTGCTTTTGATTCTCAACATGGGTCTCGCTAAAAGCCACCAACATCTATGCCACTGCCTCAACATTAGACTGCCTTGAAGTTTCTTCTGCCATGTTAAATAGTCCATTGCCTTTCATCTTAGTCTCAGACAGAGTTTCTAGATGTGAGCAAAATACAAACTTTCTGCCAAGCCATAACACACATCCAGCTGTCTTGTTTTAATAAATTTCTGTGACACTAAAATGAGATAATATATGTAAATATATTTTATATATTATAAAATGCTGAAAGATTCTATTTTAGTTTTTACAAATAATGTATCTTAGTTTACATGTAAATTAATTAGTATAAAATCATTGAATTCTTAAGTATGAATACCAGGTTTTTATGTAGCCTTATGTTATGTGTTTCTTATTGATAAACCCAAAACTTCAACTGATTTCTTTGAGTCTAATGTAGATGTAGATGGTTCTGAATGTTTTTTCCTTAGTCCCTCAGGTCTCTTCCTCTGAAGTAATTTGTGGAAATATTGTATGCAAATAAAAGCACAATAGTAAGTTATATGCCCTTTGTATATAGAAATCATATGGCATATAAGTACTGTTGTATGCCTTGATCTTGGGCATCACTTTATCCTTGTGTATATATCAGTACTCCTTTTTTCATTTATTCATTCAGCAAATATTTATTGAATGCCAGTTAGATGTAAGGCTCGATTTTAGGTTCTGGTAAAACAGTAGTGAACAAAATAAGGTTAATTTTTTCCTGTTGTCATAGGCCTTTTACTTTAATTGGAGTATACAATTGATAAACAATTAAGCATATAATATGTCAGGTAGTGGTAAGTTCCTTGGGGGAAAAATGCAGTAATAAATAAAGGAGTGCTGACGCATGCTTCTATAAGGAGAGGTCAAGGGAAAATTACAAGAGATTTGTACAGAGATCTTTTTTTTTTTTTTTTTTTTTTTTGGTACTGGGGATTGAACTCACGACCTTGCGCTTACCAGGCAAGCACTTAAGCCACTGAGCTAAATCCCGAGCCCCTGTACAGAGATCTTAAAAAATTTAAGTGAACAAATGATCAGACTGCCTGAGGTGAGACTATTCCAGGGAGTGGGAAAAATAGTTCTGAAAGTCAGAACAAAAACCAGGAAGCCAATGTGGCTGAAATAGAGAGCAAGAGAGAGAGAACAGAGACGGGGTCAGCAAAATAGGGAACATTTAGGTCATGTTGTCAGTGGAGCACTGTGAGAAATTTGTTACTAACTCTTATTCACTAGGTAATTTTAAAAAAATAATTTTAGCGATATCATTTCAATTACTGAAAGTTTCCCTTCTCACACATTCATTAAAGTTTATGTTTAAAATCTCACATGAAACAATTTTTACAAAATAGCATTAATACTAGCATTTTAATGCCAATTTTATTTTATAGTTTAATTTGAAAGAAAGAAAAATTCTTAAATGCTATTATATGATTATCTTTTCATTCCTAAAATAAAATTTTTCATGTAAATTGAAATTATGAAAAATTTTAAAAATCACATTTTAGTAGGTAAAAGGTTGCAGTGTTTAAAGCAGCATAATATAGAAACATGATCATTTAGTCAGAGTAGTGGAGAATATGTAGGCCAAAGAAGCTTGTTTGTACATAGGATCTTAATATAACAATATTTTAAGAAAGACAAAACATTATTCTATATGTTGGGTGAATATTAATTTAAATCTTAAGCTCATGGTACATAAAAAATAAACTTCATATATAGTACTGAAATATAAGAAAATAGAGCTACCTACTACCTGAAAAAATATGAACATTTTTGTTTCAGAAAATAAATTACAATAAAGAGTGAAAGCTGGAAATAACATGTTGCAAATATAATAATTAATGTTGGCCAGGAGGAATCATACAAAGTGGTGTGTAAAAATGTAATGTGCTAGTTAAAAGTGGGCAGAGATTAGCAAGCAGTTCATAATGCAGTAAGTAGAAAGTTTAGTCACAATATAAAACATTTCTGTTCCTATTAGTAATGAGAATGAGTAAGAAATGCAGTTGGAATATAATGAACTATTAACTTTTCCATTACTGTCCACAGTGGCTTCCTTCCAATCTTTTCTCCACTCTGGCCCAAATAAGTAATCTTTAAAATTTCAGATCAGAGCATATCTTGTTATATTGAGGCCCAGAAGAATGATTACAATCTCTTTCTTTCTTTCTTTCTTTCTGTACTGGGGATTGAACTCATGACCTTATACTTGCCAGGCAAGTGCTTGTGCTGCTGAGCTAAATCCCCAGCTACAGTGGTTTTTTATGACTTTTATTCAGTGCCAATTTCTTTCAATGATCTCCTTAATGGCCTTACCATGGAATGTGACCAAACAGTGGATATTGGTCTTAACCACAGGTATAAACCTGTGAAAGAATAGAAGGAGGAAAGTAAAGACTTAGAAGAAACATTTTGGGGCAGTTCTTGGGTGGGTTGTATTTTTTCAGCTTTAAGAAAAAGTATACATTTGTAAGAAATATATAGTGTGAATTTTAGTACTGAAATATTTGCATTTCTCGAGTATTCAGTGATATTGAACATTTTTTCATGTATTTACTGACCATTTAAACTTCATCTGATTAATGTCTGTTTATTTGAGGTGCCCATTTTTGACTTGCTCTTTGTTTTGCATTCTTTCTGTATTCTAGATATTAGTTCTTTAAGGAGTATCTAGAAAACATTTGTTTTTCATTCTGTAGATTGTCTCTTTACTCTTTTGATGCTTCCTTTGCTGTGCAGAAGAAACTTTAATTTGATGTGATCCCATTTGTTGTTTCTTGGTGTTATTTCTTGTGCAACTAAGGTTCTGTTAAAAAAATCTTTATACCTGTGCTTTCAAAAGTTTTACCTGTTTTGTTTTTCAACATGTTCTCTGTTTAATATTTGATCCATTTTGATTGTAGCATAGTGCATGATGAGACATCTGAGTCTGGGTTCAATCTTCAGGCATGTGGAGAGCCAGTTTTCTCAGCATCCTTTGTTCAAGAGGCTGTCTTTTCTTCAGCAAAAGGATTTGGTGTCTTTCTCAGAAATAAGCTTGCTGACTGTGCCTGGAGTTCTTTCTTTCTCCGTCTTCGATTGATCTACAAGTTTTTTTTTTTTAATTGCCAATACCATGCTGTTTTTATCATCATAGCATTATACTATAAGTTGAAGTCCAGGATTGTGATGCCCTATGCCTTGCCCTTGTAATCTAGGATTGCTCTTGCTATTCTGGGTCTCTTGTGATTCTCTAGTTCCTCTCAGAATTTGATTGGGATTGTGTTAAGTCTGTATAATGATTTTGGAAGTTTAGTCTGTGACTATTTTGAGTTACTAAGAAGGCAGTGGCAGCTTTCTAAATCTCACTGTCATACTTTTCGGTGTTACCTGTTTCCTTCTCCATATTTTTTTCCACAGACCTGGTACCTCTCTTTTTTCTCTTTTATTAACAAGCCGTTATGAAACATTGTGTTAGTGTATTTGATGAAAATGTGCTTTATCTTTTGGATCTTTTGAAGTTGAAGAAGTTCGAGGACTAGTGGGTAAAGTATTTTAGAGTTCTATTAAATTCTGAATGCCCCTCTGCAGATAACATTTAGCAATGTTAGAGATTAATACATCTCAAATCAGAGGCTTGTGGGAATTGAGATGAGTTGGAATGACACTGTGAGTTGATGGTGCAAACATTTGAAAATACTTTAAATGGCAGTCCTGATCTGAGAGATGGTAGTGAGGGATTTGGTGCTAGGGAGGAAAATGAGAAGCCGAAGATGAATTTAGCCCATTTCATGATTTTGTGTTAGCCTGGCTTTTGTCTTTTAAAAGTAATTTAATTTGACAGATGTATACAGAAAAATGCATAATTAAAGTAGAGGAGAAGGCTGAGGAAATGGTCTTCCAATTTTTAAAAATTTATTTTAAAGGAATAAAACAAAACAATAAAATGGAACAAAACAAAATAGAACAATATTGGATTTCAAAAACAAGACAGAATGAAATCCCCCACAGCTGCTATATTACCTATTGTTATGCTCTAAATAGATGCTCAGACTACCAGCTTTAGGCCTGCAAAGTCAATCAAACAATTGAAGCATTAAGTTGTATTTTTACCTCAGTTGCTATCATCTCAGCCTGTGTTCTTCTGAATCAGCCAGTTGCTTATGGGGTCAAGCAGGATGTAGGTTTTAAGGAAAAAATTTAGTTATCTTTTGAAAAATGTAGTTAAGTGTCAGCAGAGTTTTAGTCTTCCCAGATCATCATTTTGTGAAACTGGTAATTAAATGGCTCTTGTTCCTTTGCTTATTTATTTTGTAAAAATTAGGCAAGTGTGGTGGTTCACACTTATAGTCCCATATATCTGGCTGGTTGAGGCAAGAGGATGTCAAATTTGAGGCCAAATTAATGAAATGCCATCTCAAAAAAAAAATGATAGCCACAATCTTTATGGAGTCAGAATGTTGGTCTTATTCTCCAATGGATATTTGAACGTTTTAGGGGAGAAATTGGGTTGCTTTAAGTAATGTTTGGTTTGGGGAGAACTTCTTGCTTTCTATTCATTCCTTTGTGGTAGGTCACAGGTAAAAGTAAGAATAAAAAGGGACTAGGGAAAAGATGAAAGAAGAGAGCATGTGACATAACACACATTTTTTATTTCCTCTTCTCTCACCTGTCCTCTTCATGGCTTTGCCTTACCGAGGGTGCTGTGTTGTGAACCACTTTCCTCTCTTCTGCTCTGCAGTTTTCCATCTTCACTGACTACTGGCTTGACCACTTTCTTCTGTTTCTTTTCTAAACAGGGACTGTACACAGCAAGACTTTATGGGCAAAAGGCATCAGTTATGTTGACATTTTCAGTTACAATTATTTTACATTTTAAAAATAATTTAAAAATTTAATAATTTAAAAATAAAATAACCAAGCTTAATTGAAAGTGTCATGTTTTTCTGCCAAATTTAAGAAAATCTAATGTATGGTAATATTTTGTGGACTGATAGGAAAATCCGTTCTCATGTTTGGTTCAAGTTATATATCAAAAGCCAAGTTATAATATTTTAAGAAAATTTGTTTCTGTGGAATTGTTTTATAAATAACAAATGAAGTTGTCAATTCACAAAAGTTTTGTTAGAAAGTATTAAATAAGATAAAACGAAATGGAAAATTTTGACCTTTTCTATAATAATTTAGCACCCCTCCCAACAAAAATCTGAAATGTCACAATTTATTGTAGCATTTATTTTACCATGAATGAGTATGAACTTTAATTATATATATAGTTGCTTCAATTTGTTGTTAACTATATCTTGGACATTTAGACATAGCTAGTGTTAACAGTGTTAAAGTATTACAGGTATCTATATATTCTGATTTGTAATCTTTTCCAATTTATTATGTATAGTACATTCATATAGTTTGCCATTTATTAGGCCCCAGTGTAGGTGTATTATTAGTAAAGGCAATTGCTGTGTAACTCTGTCATGTTCACTTATGGTTGGGTGATGTAAGACAAAATTCAAAAATTGTTGTGAATACCCTTACTGAAACCCAGTATTTTCTTTCTTTTGAGAATTATGTGGACTTATTGTTTTCTAAATCCATTTTATTTCAAGGATAAAAATTAAAAAAAGAAGAAAAATATGTATAGCATAATTTCAAAACACGTCAGAGGATAACAATGGTACACACATTGCACATTGTCATCTTCAAATCATTCACCCAGAGCACAAGACATCTGCATTCAGTTATCTGAATAATACTTTCTCTTCAGTGAACTCAGAGAAATCAGTAGTATAACTATCTTACCTGTCATTTTTATATACATATACATACACATATACATATGTTTTTTTCTTTCAGCTTGTCACACTAATGAAACAATACAATGTTTACACATGTGTGTTTTATCTTACTAATGAGTATGTTCTCAAGATGCATTTGTTTACCTATAATTCTCCAGTTTATCCTTCTTTATGGCTGAGTAGTATGCCATTGTATAAAAGTACCATATCTTTTAATCTGTTCCTCAGTGGATGAACATTTAGGTTGTTTCCAAGGTCTGGCTATTATAAATTGTGCTGCTATAAACATGGGTACACATACATCACTGTGGAATGATGTTTTGAATTCTTTTGGGAAAATACCCAGGGGAATAGCTGGGTTGAATGGGACCTGTAGTCCTAGTTTTTTGAGGAATCTCTGTACTGATTTCCACAGTGGTTGTATCGGTCTACATTCTCCATAGTGAAGAAGGGTTTGTTTTTCTCCACATCCCCTCCAGTGTTTGTTACTGCTTGATTTCTTGATGATAGCCATTCTTTCTGGGGTGAGGTGGAATCTCAGTGTTGTTCTAATTTACATCTCTTGAATGACCAGTGATGTTGAAAGACTTTGGTAACCGCAGTCAACTTCATATTATATTTGCTCATGTTTCCAGAGGATTTAACTCTTTCATTAAATCTAATAAAATTACTTTACCATACTTTGATCAAGTAGCATTTTCTTGTATTATAGTATTTTATACTATCTATCATTTGTATTAAATTATTTAATTGTGTTAAATTATATAATTTGCCAATCCATTTGTTTATAATGAAAGTCCATTATGTTTTTCTCAAGAGAAATGTAAAATGATGGAGTTATGCTTTACAGATATGGTGATTATGATTTTTCACTATTTACCTTAACTAACAAATTAATTCCTGTATACTTGCTAGTATTTGATAGCTGTATACCATTTAGAGGTCTCATTTGAATTTAGGTGTTGCTCATTATACTTTTGGAAGTTGTGCTATGAAGTTAAATCACAATTGTTTCTATTTTGTAAGATGTACTATACTTTTAAGGTGATGGAATAATTAGTGCAAATACTTAAGATATTTGGTAGATTGGGAGTAAAACAAGAAAGGGCTAACCATATTGTGGAAAATAAAGTTTATTTATTCTTGACCCTGTAGGACTATGCAAGACTAATTTAACTTTGTCATTCCTTATAGGCTTCTTGGGTGATTTGGGGAGATGTTGCTTATTTCTTAGTTCTCTAAATCTGAGTTAGCTTCAACTATGTGCCAAGCAGCTGTACAGTTTGATTTGGGATTAGAATATAAGGGAATATCCCTATGGCTTTCTAATTTTTTTAGATCCTATCAGCTGATTAGTTGCAAATACAAAAACTTTTGTTTTATCACTTCTAAGAAAGGCACCCCAGTGCCATACCATGTCTGAAGTCTGAATATGGTGAGGAAGATGTCACCAATGTTAGGTAATCAGGCTTTTGTTTTAACTCATTGGTAGAAAAGACTGTGGTAGCTCTGAGCTTGTGTAAACTTTGCATTGGAAGGCTTTTGGTAATGGTTTAATATTTCCCACTTTACTTGCTTATATTCATTCTCTCCATCATTTGAGTATTTGAGATAGCTAATGAAGTAAAATTTAGCAAAATAGATCGTAATAAAATGTCAAGACTAGGGAAAAACTAGATAGACCATAGCATGTATGTATAATTTCTACTGTAGAGCTGTTATTTTGTCTTTATATTTCCCAAAGTCTAAAATGAAAAAGGAGAGAAAGTAATACAATAGTCTTAAAGCATGTCACATTGCAGGGGAAGCAAAACGTTTTACTGCATTTGGCTCTAACCGAATTTATTACGGGAGGCTTTAGTATTACCTTTTGTGGTGATGATGCTCTTGACAGTATCACTGCAGCTGATGTAAGAAGGATGTTTGTAGGGTCATCTTCGCAGAATTGAGACTCCTTTAGTGAAAATAGAGGCCTTGACACCAAAATCAAGTCTCTTTGGGCCTAAGAATGCAGCTGTCTATAAAATGGTTTTATTTAAAACTTTAATGTACACTTAAAATAATGGATAGACTGGTTGTGTTTTTAAAGTCTTTCTTTTTAGTACCACATATCTTAGTTTAAATTTGAATATATAATGGAGAAGTCTATTCTTTAGGGTTCTCAATTGAAGATATACTACACTTGTTTAAGAATGTATCTGTAAGATTAAGAACATTTACTAGCCAGTTTATTATGTAATTTCTAAAAACATTGAAGATCTACAGTTTCTTTGAAAATAGCTATATATATTTTCTATTTTATACATAATTTTTATGTTCATGGAAATATAACCTCCATAAAATTATTTAAATTTTGTCCCATTAGGATTAAAAATACTATTTTTGGTGATTGAACAGAAATTTCCAACCTTAAACTTCAACTTTCACTTAAAATTTTCATGATACACTTACTTATTGATGTCTCATTATTTCTACTTAGTTATTCTTTTGGGGGGGATTAAGACAGCGTTTCACTGTATAGTTCAGGCTGGCTTTGAACTCATGGTGGACCTCCTGCCTCAGCCTCCTTAGTACTGGGATTATGGATGTCTGCCACCATGCTTGGCAACTACTTGGTTATTCTTAATTTTACTTTGCAGATTTTTTTGTTAGATTAATGTATAGCCAGTCTTTCTGTATAGATTTTAAAGATAAGTAATGGTAGAGCTGATGAGTTTACAATTGAATGAAACATCTTTCATTTGGGAAGGTTTTAAAGTAATTTTTAATGCCTATTAAGTATATAAATTAATGGATTTCATTGTGACATTACCTTACATGCATATATTATATTTTATCATGTCCACAGAGAGGTTTTTCTAAATGAATTTATTTGTTAGCTGTTACAATTCAAAATTCTACATTTCCCAATAGATCATTTTTGAGAGACACTTTAATTTATTAGCATTTGCAAGTGCAAAGCATTTGCAAGTGCAAAGGTTTTGCTACTATGTCATTTAAGAAAAATTACTAGAAAGAGGAGTTAATCTTTAATTACTATTTCTTGTGTACTGGACTATAGGCTAGCAATGTAACACGATACTTATTACTCTCACTGTCAGTCTTATGAAGGCATTACATTTCAGGCAAGAATGTATAAACGAGAAGATTAAGGAATTTGATCAGAATCAGAGTGACAGATTCAGATGTAAATTAAAATTTACATTTTATCTAACCAGCATTGCCTGGTTGGTAAACCAACAGACTTGTAGTCAGAGAGACCTTAGTTTTAAGTATTCTTTGCTATCAGTGTGTGACCTTGAAGAAAGTCACATACGCTCTCTGAGATAAAGTTCCATAGTGACAGAAGTGGCAAGTCCTATAAACCTCACAGAGTTGTTTTGAAAATTAGGTAATGTTTGCAGTAATATTTAACACATGGCCTAGCACATAGGTAAACACAATAAATAGTAACTATGAAGAAAGAAAATGTTATCATGGCTCGTAAATGTAATTTTTCAACAGTTTTTATGTTTGTGGTTGCATCCCACTGTAAAATATTTAATTCCTTTTAATAGTGTTAATGCCTAAAGGTGGGAAATTACCAGCAGGTGGAGCTCAGTGTTAGAAAAACCAAAGTTTTGAAATTCAGGTATTTTATTAATTTGCATTTTAAAAATAAAATTAAATAAATATGTACAATTTTGAAGTTTATATGTGATATTGTTTTTATGTTATGCTATAATATAGTTCTAAATATGTAGAAATCATATTTTATTCTTACTTAAAATTCTTTATCCTATCTACTGTCATATAAAGTATGACAGTTAATTTACATGAATAAAGCATTGTTAGTGAGAACTTCATTTATAAAGGCTGGGTTACCACTTCGCAGTACAGTACAGTACAGTACGGTAATTTCTCAGTACAGTAAATGAATTGGTATTCTTAATTTTAACTTGTCAGACCTCAAATCTGCCACTCAGACAGACATCTACTTCTTATTAAATGACCTTGTTTGTCACTTTCAGTTAGTTGTTCAAGCCAAAATCTTGGGAATCTCATTACATTTAGTTTTCTTTTAAAGTTTCATATTGGGGCTGGGGATTTAGCTCAGCAGCATAAGCACCTGCCTAGCAAAGCACATGGTCATAAGTTCGATCCCTGGTACTGATTAAAAAAAAAGTTTCATATCTATCCCAGCAGTAGGTTTTCTTGGTATTCTCTCCAAAATATATCCCAGTAGCCTCTTGCTGGTATCTAGTTTGTAATCACCCTGATAAAACCCACCATTTGTTGTTCTCTGAGTTACTTTGGGTAGTCCATGTGCTTGCTCCCTAGCCTTGCTATGTTTTACTTTCCACATAATAAATGATCTTATCTTTATCCTGCTATGACTCCACCTCCAGGTGGTTCCCCTTATATAGGAGGTATAATTAAAAAGTACACTGAATGTTTAAATTAAAATAGTCACAGTAAAAAGACACATTGCCGTCAGTTCCAAGATACCACCCCCTCAACACAACTTAATCCCATCATTCTTGTTGCTTTTTGAAGCAGTTTTGAATGTTTTCTTTTTTGAGTGTTTTTAGTTACATTGTTTTGTGTGCTTTGATGCCATGAATCAATTTAAAACATTTACTTTTCGTGGTTGTTTTGACTCTAGGAAGAGCCAGAAGTGGCGCAGCACCAAGTGAATATGGTAGATTGGGACACAGATAAGTGTGTTCAAAACAAGGGGGAGTACATTAGGGAGGATTGATGGCAATGTGTCTTTTACTTTAAAAAATACGTTTTTAAAATTTAAACATTCCATTTATATTTCAGACATATTTGTAACTAGAAAAATTTATACTCCTTACCATAGCCTAAACTAGTTCCTATCAAACCTCACCATCTTCTATCACTTTCTTATTGCTCATATGTTAATCATTGTGTTCTTTGATTACATCAAGCTTCTTCTTATCTCTGGGGCTCTTTCCTTCCTTTTAGTACATACACCCAATTCTTACCATCTTCTTTTCATCATTCCAGGTAAAATACATTTTTTTGAGAGATCTCTCAGAACTACTCTAGCTAGAATTGGCTCTCATGCGACCTTCCAGACTCTACCATCATCATTAGGGTTCTTGACTCTTTTCTTTCCTTATAGCACACGTGATGTCTTTGCTGTTACTACCTTTATGACTCCAAGTAGTACTGTTTTGTTTACTATGTGTTAGGTTAGCTCTAAACATTTCTATGCATTAAATACTGATATGTATATTTCTGTATGTATTATTTTATTATGGTATTTGTTTAGATATGTATGTGTGTTTGTTACATTTTTGTTTCTCATTATCCCTATCAAACTAACTCAAACTAACTCCAGGAACACAGGAACTTTCATTATGTTTATTGCTATTTTCCCTACCTGGATAGTACTTGGCTACATAGAGGAAATGGAGGAAATAAATATTATTTTAATATTGGGCAAGCTCTTAGAATTTATAACAAACAGTCATTGAATATTTATAAAAATAATTTCCTAGGAGAAAGAGGACATTTTCAATAGACAAAAATCATGCCTGACTGATTATTTTTAGAATCCCTTTATATAAAGATAATCAGATATACAAAATAATCTACTTAGGTTTTAGAAAAGATTTTGACAGGTTTTTTTTTTTTTTTATTAAAGGCAACTACTACATGGTAAGTTACCATTGAAATAGCAAAAAAGATTTCAAATGGCCCAAGAATAGGTTTAAGATCAGAAATAAAGGGATAAGAATAGGTGTTTATTTAATTGCAAGTGTAAAGATCAAGGTGCCTCAGGAATTAATGATCATATCTGGGCCTGGAGATGTAGTTCAGTGGTAGAGCATTTGCCCAGCATTTACAAGGCCCAGAGTTTGACCCTAGAAATAAAAAAACATGTGTTACTGTTTTAATTGTACTACTCCCCACCCTGCAAAAAGATGTCTTTGTTGTAATACTTGGTTCCTGTAAATGTGACCTTGTTTGGAAATAAAATATGTGGTTGTAATCAAGCTAATGTGAGATTGGTAGGGTGAGCTATAACTCAGTATGACTTGTATCCATATAAGAAGATAATTGAGACTGACTTACAGGGAAACATCCACATAAAGACAGAGGTGTAGACTGGAGTTAAGATGCCACAGGTCAAGTAAGGATAGGGCTCTGAGAATCTATATGAGGTAAGAAAATATGATTTCATAGAGGAGAGAAGGCATCATAGCTTTGCTAACACTTTGAATTCACAATTCTAGCCTCTGCAGCTGTGAGAAAGTAAGTTTCTTTTTTTTTAAATTTTATTTAAAGAGGAAAATAAACAAAAACAAAACAGAAAAAAGGGTAGCGACAATACAGAATTCCAAAGGAAAAAAAGAAAACAAAAAAATACTAAGAAATCACTACCTGATAAATCATATACTGTCATCTTGGAAATAGTGGTTCAAGTTACAAAATTAAAGCATACAAATTAGACATTCAATCAGTGAAACTTTTAACAGTTCTGCTCCACGATCTAACAAAAACAGTAATATGGTCATTCATCTTACACATTTAAACATACATGCAGTTATATCCTTTAGAGCACTTTCTTTTCCTCTCTTTTTTACAGTAGCAATTACATATTTTGTGTTTGATTACTTCTACATTTCTTATTACTTTTTACACTAGAGATACAATGTGATATTTATAAATATGATTCTTATTTATTTCACTAATGAGGATAGTCTCAAGTTGTCTCCATTTCCCTATGAAGGCCTCAAGATCATCCTTATTCATAGCTGAGTAATATTCCATTGTATAAAAATACCACATCTTTTTCATCCACTCTGCAGTTGATGGGCATCTTGGTTGTTTCCAAGATTTAGTTATTACAAATTGTGCTGCTATCAACATGGGTGCACATATATCACTGTGATATGACCTTTGCAGTTTTTCTGGGAAAATACCCAGGAGGGGCATGGCTGGGTTGAATGGAGCTTCCAATCCTAGTCTTCTGAGATTTCTCCACACTGATTTTCATAGTGGTTGCACCAGTCTGCACTCCCACCAACAGTGGAGCAATTCCTCCCCCCTCCAAGCCTCGCCAACATTTGTTATCAGTTGATTTTTTGATGGCAGCTATTCTTTCAGGAGCGAGATGAAATCTCAGTATTGTTTTAATTTGCATTTCTCTAATGACCAGTGATGGTGAACATTTCTTCATGCATTTATTTACCATTTGTATATCTTCATCTGAGAACTGTATGTTCATCTCAAAAGCCCATTTTTGGAGAGGGTCTTTGAATTTGGGTGGCTTCTTTATATGTTCTTGATATAAGGTCTTTGTCTGAGGGGTTGCTGGTTATAATTCTTTCCCATTCTGTGGGTTTTCTTTTCACTCTGATGTTGATTTCTTTTGAAGTGCAGAAACTTTTCAATAATATGAGTTCCCAGTTGTTGATTCTCTGAAGTGTTTCCACTGCAGTTTGCATTTTGTTCATGCATTCTCTGCCTACCCCTATGTCTCCAAGACTTCTACCTACCCTATCTTTCAGTAGATTTAGTGTTTCACTCTTAATGTTTATGTCTTTGGTCCATTAAGACTTTAGTTTTATGCATGATGATAGGCATGGATCTAGTTTCAGTCTTCTGCATGTGGAGAGCCAATTTTTCCAACACCATTTATTAAAGAGGCTGTCCTTCTTCCATTGAACATGTTTAGCCCCTTTGTCAAATATCAGGTGACTGAGTGTCTTTGTAACTATACTTGTATCTTTTAATCTGTTCCGTTGACCCTCAGGTCTATTTCTTTGCCAGTACAATGTTGATTTTATCACTGTGGCTTTGTAGTACAGTTTTAAGTCAGGAATTAACATGCCTCCTGCCTTCCCTTTATTGCCCAGAATTTCCTTTGCTATTTTAGATTTCTTCTAGTTCCAAATGAATTTTAGGAGTGTTTTCTCTAGATCTGTGAGGTATGTCAATTGTATTTTGATTGAGATTGCGTTAAATCTGTATAACAGTTTGGGGAGTATGTCCATTTTCACAATGTTGGTTCTTCCTAGCCAAGAGCAAGGGATATCCTTCCATTTTCTAATATCCTCTTCAATCTCCTTTTTCAACGTAGCATAATTTTCAGCATATAGGTCTTTTACATTCTTAGTTAGGTTGATTCCTAAGTATTTCATTTTTTTAGATGCTATTGTAAAAGGCAATATTTCCATAATTTCTCTCCGTGAGTTTTTCGTTTGTGTACAAGAATGCTTTTGATTTTTAAGCATGGACTTTGTATCCAGCTACACTGCTGAATTTGTTTATTACCTCTAGTAGTCTTTTAATGGAGTTTTTTGGGTCTTCTATATAGAGTATCATGTCACCTGCAAATAGTGACTATTTAACTTCTTCCCTTCCTATCTTTATTCCTTTTATTTCTCTCTCTTGTCTGATTGCCCTGGCTAGTGTTTCCAGAACTATATTAAATAGAAGTGATGATAGTGGATATCCTTGTCTTCTTCCTGATTTTAAAGTGAATGCTTTCAGTTTTTGTCCGTTTAGTATAATGTTGGCTGTTGGTTTGTCATAGATGGCCTTTATGAGATTAAGGTAGACACCATGTATGCTGAGTTTCTGAAGGGTTTTTATCATGAACATGTGTTGGACTTTATCAAAAGCTGTTGTGCATCTATTGAGATGACCATGTGGTTTTTGTGTTGGCTCTGTTGATGTGGTGTATTACATTATTGATTTGACTATGTTTAACCATCCCTGCATTCCTGGAATGAATCCCACTTGGTCATGATGTATAATCTTCTTGATGATTTGTTGCATTCTGTTTGCCAGTATTTTGTTGAGAATCTTTGCATCAATGTTCGTTAGTGAGATTGGCCTATAGTTCTCCTTTTTGGTTGGGTCTTTCTCTGGTTTTGGTATGAGAGTAACACTTGCCTCCAGGAATGATTTAGGGAGGATTGCTTTCTTTTCAATTTCATTGAAGAGTTAAAGGAGTATTGGCATCAAATCTTTTTTAAATTTCCTGTAGAATTCAGCTGTGAATCCATCAGGACCTGGGCTTTTCTTTGTTGGTAAGTTTTTAATTATGTTTTCAATTTCAGTAGCTGATATTGGGTTATTCAAAACTGCTATTTCTTCTTGGTTGTGCTTTGGCAGTTCATATGTTTCTAGAAATGTGTCCATTTCCTCTGTGTTTTCCCCTCTATGTGAGTAGAGATTTTCAAAGTAGGTATTCATGATCTTTTGAATTTCCATGGGATCTGTAGTAATTTCCTTTGCAGTCCTTATTGCATGAAACTGGTTTTTTTCTTTCTTTTTCTTTATAAGGTTGGCTAGAGGTTTGTCAATTTTGTTTATTCTCTCAAAAAACCACCTTTTTGATTCATTGATTCTTTGTATTGTTTTTTTAGTTTCAATTGCACTGATTTCTGCTCTAATGTTTACAATTTCCTCTCTTCTATGAGCTTTGGCTTTAACTTAGTCTTCTTTTTCTAGAAGCTTGAGAAGAAGCATTAGGTTGTTTATTTGTGCTCATTCTGTTTTCTTGATATGACAATTTATTGCTATATATTTTCCTCTTAAGACCGCTTTCATTTCATCCCACAGATTACAGTATGTTGTTTCCACATTTTCATTGAATTGTAGATATTTCTTTATTTCTTCTTTAATTTCGTCTGTAGCCCACTGGTTGTTCAAAAGATTGATATTTATTTTCCATGTATTTATGCAGGTTTTGCAATTTATTTTGCCATTAATTTCTAATTTCAGTGCACTATGGTCAGATATTATGCATGGGATAATTTCAATACCTTTGCATTTACTTAAGAAAATTTTATGGTCTATTTTTGCGAATATCCCATGCATAGCTGAGAAGAATGTGTATTCTGATGTGGTTGGGTGGAACACTCTGTAAACATCTGCTATGTCTAGTTGCTAGCAGGTATGATTGAGTTTTATTATTTCTTTGCTGACATTTTTTCTAGTTGATCTATCTCTTTGTGACAATGGGCTTTTAAGGTCCCCTGTTATAATTGTGTTCTTGTGTTTTTCATGTCCATTAGTATCTGTCTTATATAGTTGGGTGCTCCTGTGTTTGGTGCATATATATTTATAATTGTTAGTTCTTCCTCTTGAATTTGTCCACTTACGAATATGTAGTGACCTTATTTGTCTCTTTTAATCATTTTAGGTTTGAAGTTCACATTGTCTGCAAATAGAATAGTTACCCCTGCTTTTTTTGGGTTCCTGTTGCATGGAATACTGTTTTCCATCCTTTGACTTTTAATCTGTGAGTTTGCTTTTGGGTCATATGTGTTTCTTTTATACAGCATATTGTGGGACCATGTTTCTTGATTCATTCTGTCTACCTATTTCTTTTTATAGTTGAATTGAGGCCATTTACATTTATGGATATCACTGATATGTACTGGTTTGACTTTGCCATGTTTTGTTCCAATAGTTTGCTTTCTGATTTTCCCCCTTATTTAATTGCTTGTCTTACCTGGTGGTTTCTTTTTGTTGTTCTGGGGATTGTGTTCATTTTTATCTCTGTCTAGTATGTCTGTCAGTACTCTTTTAGGGTTGGTTTGGTGGATATGAATTTCTTCAGTTGTTCTTTGTCATGGAAGTATCTTGTTGCTCCATTAAATTTGAATGAAAGTTTTTCTGGGTACATCAGTCTGGGTTGAAAGTTGTTTTCTTTCAGGGCTTGAAATATCTCACTCAAAGCTCCGCTTTACTTGACAGTTTGTGCTGAAAAGTCTGCTGTGATTCTAATGGGTTTTCTTTGATAGGTGAGTTGTGTCTTTTCTCTAACAGCCTTTAGTATTCTGCTTTTATGCTGTATGTCTGAGATCTTAATTATTATGTGTCTGGGTATAGATTTATGTTGGTTGTGACTGTTTGGTGTTCACCAAATAAATATTTATTGGTGAAATAAATATTTCACCAATAAATATTTTTGGTGAAATTTATTGATGGAAATGATATAAAGATAAAATTTTTGAACAAAAAAATAAAAAAAGTGTTTACACAAAAGGGACAATAATAGATATTATACAAATGAACAATATTATACAATAGTAGAGATTATACAAAAAAAGTAAGATTTGTTTTTTTAAGTGAGCCAGGCATGATGCTAGTTTCCTGTAATTGACTCTGAAATAATAATAGACTCTGAAATAATAGACTCTGAAAGTCTAAGGCAGGAGACTCACAAGTTGGAGTCCAGTGTTGGCAGTTTACTGATTTAGTGAGACACTTTTCTCAAAATAAAAATTGGAAAAAGGACTGGGGATGTAGTTCAATGTGAAGTCCTGGATATAATCCCCAACACTGCAAAAGAAAAACAGATATTTAAGGGCATGTAATTGGAAAGGGAGCCAAAGGGTTTAAAGGAAGAAATATTTATGTTAAATTGTGATCCAGGGATGTTTTATTGAGTGAGATTAGTCTGGTAAGTGTCATACTGCATTTTTCTTATTTTCACAAAATTCCTTGAACTTTGACCCATTTGAACAGTGACTGAACATCTGATATCTGATCATTGCATAGTACATTCTTTCTTTTTTAAAAATGAATTTATATAACATGTTTACAGAACAGTTAACAAGTTATTATGTAACAAATTGTCAAAATAGGACCTTTCTTTTTCAGATTAAATATTTGTGGTTTTGACATTCCCAAATACTCTTATCGCTTCTCCAGACCAGCAATCTCATTGAATGTTAACTTCAGGGAAATTTGCTTTGGGAAGAAATTTTAAATTTTTATCCTGTTGAGACCTTACAGATCACTTGCACATAATTTAGACCCAGACTCTTTTCCTTGGAATCAAAATTGTAAAGCATTAGAGAGTTATGCCCCATTAGAAATAATAAAAGTTTAGGGGCTGGGGATTAGCTTAGTGGCATAAGTGGCTGCCTTGCAAGCGCATGGTCATGAGTTAAATCCCTGGTACCGATAAAAAAAAAATAATAAAAGTTTAAAAATATTTGGTTAATAAAAAGCTTGCTGTCACAGTTATGTGCAAACTTATGTTTCAAGAATGCTTGAAAGTTTGGTCTGTTCTCAGAGACCCTAGGAGCTAATGACATTAAAGAGGAAGATATCTATATGTTGTATATGAAGAAAAGAAATTATTTTATTTTAAGAAATCAATCAGAAAAGAGGATTCATTTCTTAGATAATGGGTCTTCACTTAATTCATGAAGATTTTTTCTTTTTGCTCAATAAATTAGCAGTTTTTGAACATGTCAGTTCCTTTAATCCAAAACTAACCAGTCTACTTCCACACCAACAGGGGGAGATGTTATGAAACAGGACAGCCAAGTCTGTACTTTTCTATCTTGCTTTTTTTCTCAGAGGGCAAGGTGTGTGGAGAAATTGGCTTCTGTGGACACATATCAGTAGCTCTAGCTAAGATTTGAGATGCAGCGTGAAGTGAAATGTTTCCATTGTAAGGGTCCACTGGAACCTGATTCTTGCTCCTTGTTCTGTGGAAAGTGTACTTTAGTGTTTGACCGTCAGCCTTCCACATCAGAGCTCCACAAATTCCAGGTAAGGGGGAATGGTCTCAGGCTTACTTTACCCAGCCCATAGATACTGTCATAGACTTGGTCTTGTGGATCCCCTCTTATATGTTGTTCCTTCAAGGGGGAAGAACGGTTTGTCTTGACTCTAGACCCTGATAGTAGACAAAATTCTTTTGAATGGTATTATCATTCATATGACAAGCCATGGCTCTTTAAAAAAAAAAGGCAGAGGCTTCATTTTTCTTTTTATTTCATTGTTCTGTTATTCACCTCTCAGATATGACAAAATGCATGCTTTTCAATCCACTGAAAGGTTTATGAGCATGCATATTCGAGGAAAAATGTTGTTCACTTTAAAATCTGTAGTGGTTTGAAGATTTCTCTTTTCTAAAGTTTAGTTTTTTTACTCATTGGTGAACAGTGTAACCTTATCTTCAATTTCTGTCATCAAAGGAAAGTAATATTTTTCTTGAACATGGGTGTTAAGTAGTTGCAATAACTGATGAAGCTTTTCATTATGATACATAGTTGAATAATTTAGTGCTAACTTCATGATCAAATCTTATGGTTTAACTTAGTAGCCCAGAATATGCTAATCTTTATCTTTTAATATGTAATATATACATTCTATGAATATGAAAAGAGCCCTATGTTAAATCTATTGTGTTAATAAATATATGTACATGTTTAGTTTAAACTTAATTGCCTGTGTTCTTCGAGTCTCTTAATGCCACTCTGTTTTGGGCTGTCTTCTTCCAGATTTATTGCATTAGGAAAAAAAATCTGGCCTTCAGATAAGAATGGTATTGTAAAAAAAAAAAAATCAGTGATTATATAACTGCATGTATTTGTTCAGATCTTTGAAGAAAGCTGAACTTGATATATAATTCCTGTTTTAAGTTACCAAAAGGAGTGTTTGGGTTAAAGTGTGAGTTATATAAGTCACTAACTATGTGAATCACTAATTATCTTGGGCTTCAGAGACATTATTATATATAAAGTAATAAGTGGACAAGATAATTCCAGTGAATTCTGTATCTTTCTAATACTTTTATGCATCTATAGTACACAGTAACACAAAACCTATGCATACACGTAACAATCCTTATATTTATGAATAGTTCTTACCTAGTCCAGAACATTATTATATATGAAGTGATAAATTAGACAAAATTATATAATGACTTTTATGCTTGCTAATACTTTTTACTTTCTTTCAGATTCACTATATTTGGAAAAATAAATTCTGGCTTTCAAATAAGATTTGAAATGCCAAGGAAAGTTTAATTAGATAATTGCATATATTTTTCTTACATTTTCTTCTTTTGGACACAGGATCTTGTTATGTAGTCCAGGCTGACCTTGAGCTCATTATATAGCCCAGGGTGGCTTCAAACTTATGGTGATCCTCCTGCCTCAGCCTCTTGAGTGCTGAAATTATAGGCATATGCTACTATGCCCAGCTTTTTCCTACTTTTAGAGAGAGTTGCTTCATATAATTTCTACTTTAATGTTACCCAGTTAAATATTTAGCTTTTAAAATATCTTGCTTCCTTTCTATTTTTAAAAGTTTTATGCTCCTAACTTTGATATTTTTTACTTAACGTTTTTGTTCTTTGTCTGCATCATTACTTTTCAAGATAATTCTTTTATTTTCTGAAATTATTCAAGTTTTCTTTTGTTTGAGTTCTGTATGTTTAGAAAAAGTAGAAAATATTTTAAATTTCATTATTTTACACATGTTAATTTGGTTTAAAGGAAATAGGATAAGAGTTTTTGTGTTAATGACTGTCAACCACAATTCTTAGGAAGACACTAAATAAAGAAATGAACACTGACTTAAAATTTTAAAACAATTCAGGGAGTACTTACTGAACTCATACCTGTGAACTTCCATCTGTAACCATGATGATTTGTCTTTTATTATTGTCTAATGCTTACCTAAATCAATTTTGGCTTTGAATAAAACTTCAAATCCATTAAACATTCTTCACCAGTTTATTCAGTCATATGTTATAACTTTCACTCAGAGACACACGTGTTCAGACACACAGTTCATATCAGCTTGTGGTGGCTCTGCTTCTGCGCTAATGAGAGGGGCATTTATATTCTTGGTAACTATCCTTTTTTATATAAATGTTCTGACTTTGGTCTTTACTCTTAGTATTATTTTTGTAATGTTTCCAGCCAATCCTTATTACCATAAAATACGTACTGACTTATGAGAGCTACTTGTAGACAGGAGTTTTGTCTTTTATCAGAAACTTGGATTCCCTTGGAAATAGAGCCAGTTTAGGCCTTGTTTTCCTCTGTTGAGACTAAACCTTCCCCCATGCTACCATTGCTGGCCATGTGATTTCTCTTTCTATAAGGATGTCATATTGATGCTGTGTTAATGTGGCAGATCAGTCTTTACTGGTTTTTTTTTCCCCTCATTTATTCCTTGTTTATCACTCTTTTTAAGATTTTTTTACTGTGGCCTCTGAAATCTCATTCTGATAAGCAACTTTGTTTTCAAGAGAAGATTGTTTATTCTCCTGAAAGACGTTCTTAATCTTTCCTTTGTTGTTACTTAACCTTTACATGAAAATATATTAATTTTCAAAACTTGGGGAGTTTGGTTGTAATACATTCTCATTGGTGAAATCTTTTAAACCTCCGTCCATTTCTCTTCACTCATTGAAGAATGTGCGGTTTCATGTTTTCTTTCTTTGTCCTTAACCATTTAGGATACTTGTGTCCACTTCAGCATTCACAGTGAACACTCATCCAGAATCTTATTTTTTATGTTCATCGATCTAAAAATAGTATCAAGTAAGGGATGGTAGCTAATAAACAAATTTTGAAAATTTTTGTTTAAGTGTGGAAGAAGATTTTAGGCTCTTCTTGTTCCTTTTAAGTAACCAGCTCTGGTCTGCTTATTTTACAAATTTCATGCTTCATTAGAAAGATAACTTAATTGGATGTTATATATACATATATAGCTGAAAGTAATCTGACTGCCATAATAGTATTTTTGCGAAAATAGAAAAACTTGATGCAGCATAATAATGCTGTTCTCACTGGTTTCTCTGTTTCAGAAAGTGCTTATAGTCGAACACAGATATTACCTAAGATGTAATTTACTAGAATTTGAGAAGTCCATGGTTAATTGGTTTATTGCTTAATTTCACTCAAAGCATAGTTGATCTTTTCTTTGTATGTGAGTAAAGAGAAATATAGTAGTAAACAGAAATAAAGTACTTGATATGGAATTCATCTTTCAAAGAAGGTGGGGGGGGTGGTACTAAAAGTTAGGTTACTGAAAATGGCACTCCATTAAGAAGTGAAGACATTCGAGTGCTGAGCTCTCTCTCTCTCTCAAAGGAATGGAACAGTAGAGTGAAGAGGGATAAGTGTTTAAAAAGAAATCATTCCATGAATACTTTAAGTGTTCTTTTGAACTATTTGAGAAGACAGGAATGTACAGGTTGTCTTATTAGGACAACCTTTTAAAATGTATAGCCAAGTGAGGAGTCTCATTAGTACTCAATTCCCAGATAAGTTATTCTTTCAAAAATTCTAAATTTCTACTTATTTTAAGTTATCTAACAGTCAGCTATTTGATTTATTTGTGTACCTTTCATCCTCAAGGGAATTAATAGATATTTATAACCTATTTATAAACTTTAAGCAATGAAACTGATTTTTTAAAATTCCAGATATTAACCTTTAATTCTACAAATAATCTTGTTGCTGCCCTATTAATAGTGTAGGGAAAAATAAATTATTAAATTAAAAAATTAAATTATAGATTTGATTTTAAGTAGTAATATTCCAAATTAGATGTTGTTATTCTTGTCCTTAGAAAAATTATTTATCCATTCTAAGCATTGAGTTTCTAACCTGTAAATTAAGGAGCTAATATAGTGTTGTTGAAGGATGAAACCTACAGAACAATGCATGTACCAGGTATGGTCGGTACATAGTAAGTGCTCACAAATGCTTAGTGTTATAGCTCTGCCTTGCCCTCCCTGTCCTGCCCTGCCCTGCCCTTCATTTCCTTTTCCTTCTCTTTGCTTCCCCCTACCCCTTTCCTTTCCTCTTTTCTTCCCTTCCTTTTTTCAAACAGACTCTCATTGTGTAGTTCAGGCTGGCCTTCAACTCACTGTATAGCCTGGGTAGGACCTGAAATCATGGCAGTCCTCTTGCCTCAGCCTCCCCAGTGCTAGAACTTCAATTGCACACCATTACACCTGGCTGTAGTCATTTCTAAGTAGATCAATATTCTTTTTGCCATAGAGATCTCGAGTGATATATATTAGAGTTGTCCTTTGATATGACCCTAATCTGTTTATGACAAAGATTGAAAGTTTTTGAATTTTGGCATGAATATATGTTATCTAGAAAAATTCAAGAGACAAATATTTAAAGAGAACACATTTCATTATGTTCCATTGTTATGAGTGTTATTAAAATGAATCAAAGCTTGGCAATAGCAATATTACTTTCAGTTTTATTCATTTTATAGTAGTTAAAATCATTTGACATTTCACTGACTTTTTCTGGTATTTCATGATTTTACAAGTTACTGAATGATCTGAGCTCTTGGATGTCTACATTCAAAGGCCTTTTTCCTATAACTATTTTATCTTTAATGAAAAAAATTGTGATCACTTTATTTTGTCATTAATATTTTGTATTTTTCAGTCATATCTAATCTCTCCTTTTACTGTTCCAGGCAAAAAATTGTTGTGTGCATGCACTTGCATGCATATGTGTGTGTGTCTTCTTGAGTTATTTATGATTACACTTCATTAAACTCACCAACCTATTTTTGTTTGAAGAATGAAATCAAAATATTTCTAGGCCTAAATTAACCATACTTTTACATATAATGTTATGAAATTGAGAATTCTACCACTGAACCACCAATGCTCCAGCTCAATGTTATGAAATTGAATGTAATTGTTTCAAAAATTAAACCACGTGAGGCCCCCTTTCTCATGCTCTAATTTTTTAGACTGATGCATGCATTTGGTTGATTTTCTGGACAGAATTCAGGCAATATGGTGTAGTAGGAAGGAAGATAAATTTGTCACATGTGTTTTGAGGCAGTCATTTAACCTCCATTTGGTCTTCCTCTATGAGGTAGAAAATTTTTTAACGTAGGAAGTTCTTTCTGCTGCTAATTTTATGTAAAGAACTTTCACTATATGTGTGCTTTGTAAAAAGTTATAAAAATTGTGGCTTTGGTAAATTTGTGTATTTTCTGTGTTAATCTTTTTAGTAATACCATATCTGTGTGAACATATATTGACCGAATTATTTTTGTCCTGGAATTTTTTTTGGTTATGTCTTGTGTCTAGATTTCTACCCCAAAGCCTCATGTAGTCATAGATGGAGCTTTTTCAGAAGTGATTATATCTAGTGTGTGTAACACTGGGATTGATTTGTGGTACAATGCTAGGGTAAAAGACACTAAGACTAAGGGTGTATGTGCTACCTGCCCTAAGTAGCCTGGATAAAATATAAGAATAGAAAAAGCTGTAGGTTTCTCCCTTGTTGCTTTGCTACCATCTACCCATCACAAACTGTTTCTCCTCTGCAATGCCACCCTGTTTTAGAGCCAGCCAATTATGGAACAAAACCTCTTCAGACTGTGAGCTAAATAAATATTCCTTTTACTTTGAATGTTTAGTATTTTGTCTCAGCAATGACGAAAGTAATTAAGACATTTTCCTTTAGTTAGCTAATTTTGTGGTGCTTATAATGAAACCTTGGACATTGTACAATATTAGGGAACTGCTATATCATTGGCCACATTCCTACTTCTTGACTGTCTCTTAAATTCCTTATTTCTTTGCGGATGCCAAATATTGGAAACAATATTTTGGATTCCAAAATAGGAGTGGAAACTTCAGACCACATATGCTAGTTATTGTGAAAATCAGTGCTGGCAAAGCAAATAAAAAATATTAGCTAGTTTCCCTCCTACTTCATTGTAGTAAAGTTTAAGTCAGAGGAAGAAAATCCAGTGACCTAAGTGCTAAGTTGTTCATACTGCTATATATCTTCCTGAAATTATCTAAGCTTCTGCTGAGAAAAGTGTCTTTGGGACTGCAGATACAACTCTGACAGTAGATTTTGGGGCAAGGTGTTGCTGTAGTTAGGAACAAGATTCTAAAACCGATGGGAAATGAAAAATAAAAAATTGCACATTTATGCACTTTAATTTTATTATATAGAATTTATTAAAATAATGCCATTTTGACCAGTGGTTTTGATTAATAAATTTCTTCTAATGGTCCTTTTTGGGAACGTATTTAAAATAACTAATGATTGCTTCACAAGGAAGATGTGGAGCGATTCTTTGTGAACTCTATTGATTTTCTAGGACTGCCATAACAAGTTACCACAAAGTTGGTAGCTTAAAGAAATACAGGTTTCTTCTTGCACAATTATGGAAGTCAGGAATCTAAAATCAAGGTGCCCGCAGGATTACTTCTGGAGACTCTGAATAATGGTTGTTCCATGCATCTCTCCTGGCTTCTGGTGGCTGCTGGCAATCCTTTACTTACAGACAAACCTCTGTGATCTCTTTCTTTTTCATATCACTTTCTCATCTGTTCTCTTGCTCATATTTCTAAGTCATCTTTTGAGGATATTAATCACTTGATTTAGGACACACTCATATAATCCTGAATGATTTCACTTTGAGGTCTTTAGTTTTATATGTACCAAACCCTTTCTTGCAGCTAAGGTCATACTGAGGTTCTTGGTGGATATATCTGTAGGAGAAAACTCTGTGCAACCTTCTTTAGTTTGTACCACCCATCTACCCTGCCACACAATCTGGAGATTGAACCAAAGTATACTCAGCTACTGAACTATAGTCTCAGCGTTTTTTGTTTTGAGAAGAGGGCTTTGGTGAATTGATTAGACTAGCTTTGAACTTGCAGTCCTCTTTCGGCTTCCCAAGTAGCAGCTGGAATTACAAACGTGTCACTGTATATATTCTTTAATTATCAAGAAAGTTCTTAAAACTTGAGGATTTGTGGATGAAATCCTTAACTGTGAGAGAAACTGGTTCTTCTCTTTCTTTCAAGTGTTTTTTGAGCTTTTACTCTGTGAGCCTTGGAAATACTGTTTTGGAAAAGGCTGTGTGTCCCAAGTACCTGAAATTTAAATCTAACTATCATATTTGATACCAAAGTTTTGGTTTTCATTATTCTTCTATTTTTCCTGCCTTAAGTAGTTTTTCCAGGTTCTAACTATAATGTGAGTTCTCTTTCCCAGAAAGAATTTTGTTTAAAGTTTGGTCAATAAATACTTAATTTGCGCCAATGATGTAATATACAGGACTTTCAGGGCCTGTAATACTGATAGATGTAGTAGACACTTATTCAGAACCTGAGTTCTGGTGCTGAATTTGATTTTAACTCAAACAATGTATCAAAGCTTCTTCTGAAACAAAATCATTTTATAGTATTTTTCCAGTCCTGAAATATTATAACTATATTATTTTCTTAAATTTTATAGTATGTGTTTGTAGTACAGAATGATTATATTCATTGTATTTTTTTAAATGAAATTTTTCTAATTCTGCCTGGAGAAATGTCCAAGTATTGTATTTTTGCATATTATAGTGCACATTTACTCATGTTGGAAGTTTCCTGTATATTTACTGTGGAAGCAGTAGTAATTACTTGTATTTAGAAGAGATTTATTAATTACGAAGTGCCAGGAACTTTGCTTAGTCCTTTATCTGCCAGATTTGATCTTTACAGCTGTCTTATTATACAATACTGTTTGTCCTAAATAACAGTACTGTTATTATCCCCAGCAAAATAAATTGGTATGCACAATTTGTTTGAGCTAATTGTATATTAGAATATCCTTGCCTTTTTTAGATGACTCATTTAATTTTTTATATTTCATAAGATTTACACACATGATTGGTATATTTCATTTATCCTTGGTATGAAAAAAGGAAAATATTATTTAAATCTCAAGTAAAAATACTCAAATTCTGTGTTAAGTATAATAAATATACTTGACCCATGTTGCTAATCATAAATAGCCATCCCATACAGGTTCCTTACTTAAATTTGCCTCACAAGAACTACATGCTGTGTTTCTAGTGAAATCGTATTTTTGCATTAATCTTCCAAAAGTTTTTAATGAACTAGGATGTGGTTATTGGAAGTAGACATGAGTAAAAAACTGTGTGGTTCTCATGCGAAATAGACACATGTGTTTTATCTGTGTACTGTGCATATATTTTTGTCCTATTTTATGTAAGCATTATTTATTTAAAGGAAAAACTGATTAAGAAAACACATTCTTTGTTTTCTTAGTGTCATCAATTTTTTGGTTTTTTAAAAAATTTTAGTATTGGGAATTGAACACAGGACCTCATGCCGTGTGATCAGTAAAGTCAAATGATCAGCATTAAATTTGTATGTGTTAAATTTTGCTTCATTTCTTCAGAGCTCATCAGCATGCATTTCAAAATAAGAGTTCTTAATATTTTTCATATCTAAATTGTCAAGGTAATTTCTTTTGTATTAATATTGAGAGATGTTTTGAATAGATAGGCCCCAAGATGTAAGTTATTCTCAGAAGATCTAAGAATGGTTTCTTTAAAATATAGTTTTTTAAAACGTAATTTTTCCAGAATGTTTACCATTCATATGATAAAGCATGCTTACATATTTCTACTGAATGAATTGCCTTGCTAAGAGTTCACTGAATGATATAGTTTTTAATATTGTTAAGTTCATGTTTATGAAGAAGTTTTAAGATAATGAGTGTAAACTGTACTAGTCAGAATCCAATTTATTTATCTCAATTGTTCTTTAAAATCTTTTCCAGTAGTATGGTATTTTTGTAATTCAAATGAAAAGACTTCCAAAAAATAACTGTAGATAAATTAAAGAGCAAAAATCTATATTGGTTAAACTGTAAAAACCCAATTGGCAGTATTTTGCAGGGATATAAAGATTATTACTTTACATAATAGCACTGGAACCTTCTGTTGTAGTAGACACTTAGAAAATATAATTTCAATGAAATTTTTAGAGCTAATTATTGTTTAAGATTATATCTCATTGAAGTACTGTTTTTTTTGTTTTTGTTTTTTTTTATTTAAAGAGAAAAACAAAACAAAACAGAATAAAGGGTAGCAGCAATACAGAATTCCAAGGAAAAAAGGAAAAGAACAACAACAAAAAATCCTAAGAAATTATTACTTGACAAATTACATACTGACTTCTTGGAAATAGTTGTTCAAATTACAAAGTTAAAACATGTAAAGTAGACATTCAAACAGTGAGACTGTTAACCATTTAGCTCCACGAACTGACAAAAACAGCAATATGGTCATCCATCTTACCCACTCAAATATACATGCAATTATATCAAAAGGATAAAATTAAACACAACAAAACAGAACAAAGTGAATCACAAGAAAGCAACGTAAGACACATAAATTTCAAAACTAGACAATCGGAGATATTCACTCTCTATCATATTGACTCTTGTTTTCTTCCAAATAGTTGTCCAGATTGTCACATACAGGGAATTCACATGAAACAATATAGTATGGAATTGATCTGAGCAGGACGAGGAGGGCATTTCAGGTCTTCAAGACCAGACATTAGGGAAGTCAAGAATGGCTGTCATAGTGTCTCTCATTCTCCTAAAAACAGCTGTCCATACCTTCATATGTGTTGAACTTAAACAAGACAAAGCAAGCTAAAATCACTTTGAACAAAAAGTGATAGTTTTGCTGGACTTCACATCATGACATTATGGAATCAGCACTGGGTATTGTAGTGTCTCTTTTTCTTCACAGTAGTTGTTCATTGCAACATGTGTTGTATAGTTGGTTCTCGTAAACTGTTTATAAGCTCTACGCATGCATGAGTCTCTAAATGTATATCTATCCTTTCTGTATTAGAGGTAAAAACAAAACAAAGCAAGATAAAACAAAACAATTCCTAGAAAAGCATGAGGCAAAAAAGTCCTATAAAACCACAATACAAGGTGATTTACAATGGTTACCATGATGTCTCAGCAGTATATAACATTAATAAAAATGAAGCATTGGAGACATTATAAGACTTCAAAAGCAAGTAATAATCAAACCAGACTGGGTATCTTAGTGAATCTTGTCATCTTCAGTGTAGTTGCCTATACACTTAGACTTGATGCTATCAATCATAAGATTTAAATAAAATCAGTCAATACAAAATAGCAATCTAACAAACCAGATTCAAATAAGATGAGTCATAATAAGACAGTATAAGTTACAAAGGGCTTCAGATTAAGTTGATAGGAAAATTAGGGATGATTACCATAATATGTCGTTTATTTTTGGGATAGCTGACCATGTACTCAAGTCTAGTGTAAGTAGACAAACTGCAACAGCACATAATCCATCCAAGCAGAGTGGTGAGAACACTGTAAATTTTAAATCTTGTTACCCCATTAACAATATCCTCTGCCTCCCTTTTTCAGACAATTCCTCCCCTTTCACTCCTATAGGGTGCACTGCTTGTTTTGGGTCCCACTGCCTCCCTATATAGAGCATCTCAATGGACCTTATCTCCTGATCTACTCTGCCTGTGTTTCTCTCTGTTAATATTTCAAGGCCATCTATACTGGAGATTATAGCCAAATTCTCTGCCTTATTTCTGCTCTTCTGTTTTTCTGCCATTGGTTGTCTATATTTCTGTTCCACTCCACTATCTGCCCTGTTCACTAAGGCCTCTCTGCCACTGTTCCTGAAATGCTCGTATTCTTGTTCTCTCTCCCTAGAATGCCCTTCAGTATTTTTTGTAGGGTTGGACTGGTGGTCACAAATTCTCCTAGTTCCTCTTTGTCATGGAAGCATCTTGTTTCTCCATTAATTTCTAGAGAGAGTTTTGCAGGATACATCAATCTGGGCTGGAGGTGTTCTCCTTCAGTGCTTGAATTACTTCACTCCAAGCTCTTCTTGATCTGCTGTTCTGTGTTGAGAAGTCTGCCGTGATTTTGATGGGTTTTCCTTTATAGGTGATCTGTTTCTTTTCTCTGATGGCTTTTAATATTCTGTTTTTATATTGAACTTCTGGGATCTTGATTATTAGGTGTCTGGGTGTAGCTCTGTTTGGGTTGTAGGTGGCTGGAGTTCTGTATGCTTCATACCTCTGCATATCATTTCTTTTTTCTATGCTTGGGAAATTTTCCTTAATAATTTCTGTGAATAGCCATTGTAATTCCTCTGTTTTGATTCCTGCTTCTTCATTCACATGCTTTATTCTTAAGTTATAGATGCTCTTGTCGTCTTCCAGTCTTTGTATCTTTACTGTCTGCTCCCTTGTTATTTTTAAGAGATCTTCCCTTTCATGATCACACATTGCAAGCCTGTGTTCAATTTTTGATAGTCTATCTTTGGTTTCTTTCAAGCAGTTTTGCCAGCTTTCTATGGAGTCTTTAGTTTCCTGATAATCTCTTTGAATCTGCTTCATGAATTCTAGGTTTATTCTGTATTCTTCATTAAATTTTTCT